>JAEUYN010000015.1:0-134628 GCA_018257835.1 Euura lappo | reverse complement strand
ATAATTCAGGAATTCAAAAAATGAAAAGGCAAATCTGATCTCAACATGACAAGGAGAGTCATGTCCGACTAGGAACTTGAATACAAGAATTTGGAAAAATTGCAGAACCAGTACCCGACCAGCGCCCGGTCAGGAACCTTCTTGTCACGGGGTCAACCTGGGCGATTTCCACAGCTCGAACTGTAAGAGTGTAGAATTTAGTACATTGTGTATCAAGGGCGCAAAGAACTATTTTTCGAGTGTGAAATTTGCAGCACGAGCCGAAGGCGAGTATGCTGCAATCACGCTCGCCAAAATAGCCTTTTGCCCGACGTGATGCACACGATTTTTTTCTCAACACCTGGTCTGCAAAAATGCCTCTTTTCAGAGCGAGTGAGCGGGCGCAAAACGGCACTTTGCGCCCGACGGCCGAACAGATCTGTTTTGCGCCCGCTCAAGAGGTATGAAAAGTGACATTTTGCGACCGGGTGTGAGATAACAACTTTGAGGTTATGTGCCACAAAGCTATGCTATTGCTCAAACCGTGTTAGTCTCGGCTGAGTGACTTCTCGGCTTCTAGATAGATCGTGACCTGAAATTTGAGAATTTTTGCCGTAAAGTTTTTTGACGCATGATGATGCCCCATAAAACAATGAGATAATTTAGACCGTCTTAGCGCCTGTCCAGTCCCCGGCCAAGCTCTTGAACATTAAACTCAATTAAATTGTGAAATCAGCTCCTGGACAGCACCCGGCCAGTACTTGCCATAACCAGCGTAAGCATTGTGACAAAGTTTCCCCCCGACTAGCGCCCGGCTAGGACCCGACTGAGCACTTGGACAAAAATGTTGCCCGACCAGCGCCCGGCCAGAAACTTCCTTGTAACAGGGCCAACCAGGGCAATTTCCACACGGGGTACCCTGTATTAATAGTAGGAAATATTCCTGATTGTAATTGAAAAAAAAAAATTCTCTGAAAATTCCGGGATATTTCCAGGAGAGAAAGGAAAAATTCCCAGAAGTTTGAAGTAAATTAAATTTCACATTTTTAAACTAGTAGAAGTCATTTCCATTCAATCTGATTGTGAATTTACTTCTCAGAAATATTCTTGAGATTGAATGAAAAAAAAAAAAAGAAAAAAATTGGCCTTTCAATTCTGCAAGTGAAAAAAAAGAGAAGAATTTTATAAAAAGAAGAAAAGAACAAAAAAAAAAAAAAATACACTTTTGAGAATGGCTTCAGTTCTTTTTTTTTTTTTTTTTTTTTGACACAGAGTCGTAGTAGTAATTCGGGAAGGAAAGGGAAGGGAAGGGAAGGGAAGGGCGTGTGTATATCGAGAGATTCCGTTGCTCCGGATTCTAGAGAGTGTGGAAGTCTGGTGCATTTTAAGCTTCCTTGAGTTTAATTATATTTTTAGCCTTTCCACGTTGCTGTTGCTGCTGCTGCTGCTGCTGGTGATGCCGATGCTGATGCACAGCAGCATAGGTTCTTGGAAGAGAAAAGAAATACTTTAAACGTCTCGTCTGCGATGTCTGAAAGCTTTTGAAAAACGTCTTCGATGATATTCAAGAGTGTTTCTTGTTTTTTTTCTAAATAAAAATTGAATATATGTATATAGAAAAGAAGAAAAATTTGAAACAATTTGAAGAATAATGACATAACGTCTCACTGAGATTTTTAATTATCGACTGTTGCAGTGATCAATTGGATCACGAATTTCTACAGTCTGTCGTCGCTTTTGTTGATCGGAATAACAAAACAATTAAATTGTATTTTAAAAATCTTGATAATTATATCGTAACTTGAAATTGTTTTTTTTGTTTTTTTTTTGTTTCACAAATTCTCAAATTTTGCAGAATATAAATTATCTACTACGTAAAGAGGCCCAAAAAATAACAATAATAATAATAATTGGATTATTTTAAAACGTGTATAAAATCCAAACGGTTTGACAGATTTTTTTTTTTCTACTATTAACCGTAAAGAAGAAGAAGAAGAATCGACCTTTTCAATTTTGATTTCGAAAAAATCTTAGAATCCCTGAAAAAAAAAAAAAAAAAAAAAAAAAAGTTTGTTCAAGATCCGACGAAATTGAACATCAGTTTTTTTCAAAATCGTTCAACTCAGTGACAAATAAAGATTCAACGTTTTTTCAAAAGTGAAATTGAAGCTCGATGATTCTTTAGCTTCCGAATCAAAAAAAAAAAAAAAAAAAAAGTTTCAAAAAATCGTTCAATTCGTTCAGATTTTATTCACGTTTTTTTGGTGACACAAATGTTATTCGTAAAGTTAGTAGATCCGGACGAATCTCGAAATACACTACACAACCGACTCTCTTCGCTATAAGAGAGTATATATGGTTTTTGATTCTTGAAGAAATAACGCGCAAACGGTGTTGCACCAGTTTCACAAAATTTCTCAAATTTCATATTCCAACGTTAGAAAAATAATTTTGACCTAGAAAAAAAAAAAAAAATGATGAAAAGTAGACTTTTTCATTCTCAAATTAAAATTTCATTCTATCTTACAAAATATCCTGATCCTGAGTTCAATTTGAAAAATTGAAAAAAAAAAAAAAAAAAATGTACAAAGTTCAAATTCTCGTTCATCGTTTTCAACTTTTATATTCTTCTAATAAATTCAATTTCAATTTATTCTAGTAAATTTCGATTATATAATTTGATATTAATTATATTTAAGATTTCGGTTAATTCGATTCGAAAATTTTGTCGTCCATCTCATGAAGCATTTTTTTCTGTTTTATTTTTTTTTTTTAAATTGAATTTACTTCTAGCATCAGAAAATCATTGATTAAGTAAAGAAGTTTTCCTGAATAAGAATTAGATCGAAGATATCAATTTTTTCTTTACACATTCGAAACTTTTCTTTTAAACAAGTATTTTTGTATATTTTTCAAACTTTTTCACTGATATAATAATTCATATATACATTAATTATTGGCAACAATATATATATAGATAAAAATAGTAGTTATATACTTCATAGAAACGATCAAACAAAATTTCTCCTTCCTTTCAATTCTGATAATCAACATTTATTTTATCTATATCCATAAAGGAACAAGTGGCATGAACGCCCAGCCCAAACCCCTTGACCTAGAAACTTGAAATTTGGGCAACATGTTCCCTTCCCTTCGTAAACACCCAATAGGAAGCGATTTTTCGAAATTCGCCCCACAAGGAGAATAAAAGGGGCAAAACATGTTTTCGCGGATTCGCGGATATCTCCTCGGCCCGACGAGATATCGACTTCGTTTTCGCTTCAAATTATTGCTCATTCAAATACCTAGAAAGTAGTTTGAGCGTTTTTTGAAATTCGACTCCTAAGGGAATGAAAAGGTGTGAAACCAATTTTTGAAGCGCACGCGCTAGCGGAGCCCTAGTTTGAAATAATAAAGAAGAAATTAATGTAAGTTGAATTGAATGAATTTGTTTGAATTATTTCACCCCGAAAGTAAAAATAAAAATGATGTTATTTCCCCCCTCGCAATTATTTATTTATATATTATTATAAGCGATATAAGCGATAAGCAATTATAAGCGATTTTTCGAAATTCGCCCCACAAGAAGAATAAAAGGGGCAAAACATGTTTTCGCGGATTCGCGGATATCTCCTCGGCCCGACGAGATATCGACTTCGTCTTGGCTTCAAATTATCGCTCATTCAAATACCTAGAAAGTAGTTTGAGCATTTTTTGAAATTCGACTCCTAAGGGAACGAAAAGGTGTGAAACCAATTTTTGAGGCGCGCGCGCAGCTCGCGGCGGAGCCCTAGTTTGAAATAAAGAAGAAATTAATGTAAGTTGAATTGAATGAATTTGTTTGAATTATTTCACCCCGAAAGTAAAAATAAAAAAATGATGTTATTTCCCCCCTCGCAATTATTTATTTATATATTATTATAAGCGATATAAGCGATAAGCAATTATAAGCGATTTTTCGAAATTCGCCCCACAAGAAGAATAAAAGGGGCAAAACATGTTTTCGCGGATTCGCGGATATCTCCTCGGCCCGACGAGATATCGACTTCGTTTTCGCTTCAAATTATTGCTCATTCAAATACCTAGAAAGTAGTTTGAGCGTTTTTTGAAATTCGACTCCTGAGGGAATGAAAAGGTGTGAAACCAATTTTTGATGCGCGCGCGGAGTCGGAGCCCCTAGTATAATATAATCAACTCTTTATTTTATTTCGTACGTCACCCTGGTTTGTTTCGTAAAAACTTGTCCATTGTGAAGGATATATAGAATGAAAAAAAAAAAGAAAAAAGTTCGTTGCGTACTTCCGGTTTACCTGTTTATATATATATACACACAAATCGAGACGGATGTGATAAAATAAAATCAAGATAAGTGATCAGCGTCCGTTTGTTCGGTAGCCGCGTTAGGGTGCGTAGCTTATATACATACATATATATATATATGTGTGTTTGTGTATTTTAGAGTCGGTATTAGAACGCCTCGAAATTTTTCCAAACCGGAAGTGTGCCGGTTGCGTATAGATGAGTTAAAACGGACGAGACTCGCAGGCAAGGCAAGAAGGACCACAAGAATTATATTAACCCTCCTTACTTAACACTGAAGTTACAGACGCAGACACGTCATCTCTAATTCTTAGCAATATGTCTTCTTCACGATCAGACCTTGGCGTTATTTGTGATGATGTGAATCGCAAAATCAGTTCTAATTAACTTTTATCATCAGTCCAGTCAAAGTGGACCAAAATATATTTAATAGAAGAATATGATTAGATTTAGAAATTTGTCAAGACCTTCTTCGTCTTCGTAGGTTTTTTTTAATCATATCTCGAAAAGCGTTGATCCCATCGTCACGGAGGTTATTATAAAAAATGAAGCTTACTAAATTCTCTACAAAAAATGTTCTATACACTTTTCACATATCTTTGATAGTTTTTCTCTAATACACACCGGTAAAGTTGGTACAAGACTTTGGGTTCTGTATCACAAAAAATAAAAAAAATAAAAACTATTGAAGACATGAAAAATGGTCTTTGGAAACAATGACTCCCCGACTGAAAATCAAAAATGTGTCAGAAAAAAAAAAACGGCGCGTAATTTGAATGCGGCCAATGATATATATTTTTGGACCAAATGTGTTCAGACCGTATAGTATATCCGTTAAGGGCGATGACACATGTACACCCGATATAACACGAGACACACATCCCACTGGAGTCGCTATTGTACATCCGTATGTCCCGTATTATCACAGAGCCACAGCCCAGCCCAGCCTGATGCACAGGCGCCTGATATCAGCCTTATATTAATTATAACGAACCGCGAATACCGTTACACCAATTCGATCGAATTCGTCATGATGGAGCCGCGATTGATCCGGAAACCACATCATGGTGGTCACTTTTTAGCGGAAAAAAAAATTCCCTGACTTTCCCTGACCTGAATATAATTTTTCCCTGACTGAAATTTTGACGAATTAGAGGTTATTCAAGTGTGTAATAATAATGCTCTAAATCCATGGTGAAAGAACATTATTTTTGAGAATACTTTTGATTGCATAAATGTCGCTGGGGATCTTTTATTCTGTCTTGTTTCGTATGACCATGAAATTCCTTTGCTTTTTCCTGACTGTTCTTCGGATTCCCTGACTTTTCCCTGCTTTCCCTGACGAGTGGCCACCATGCGACATGCTCCTACATTTTAACTTTATAGACATTATTGTCTCCAATCGCGTTTTTTTTTTCCTTTCATTTGAGCATAACGCAGTTAAGGGTACCAGTACAGCGTGATATACTCCAAAAATCCTTAACATCTGATCCAAAGCTCCGTTACACATCGAAAAATGGACTTTTTCAAAAATCACTTGTCGCAAGGTTTCAGGCAAACGGTTGATTCGATTATGGCTCTCGACATCTAATTTTCTTCGTGGAGCAATTCTTCATCGTGTGAACGAGGGAAACTGAGAAAAAAAATCCTGTGATTAAGTTATGGTCAGTTATCGACAATTTAGCGACAATCTAGTCAATCTTTTGCTGATATTACTTGATCTAAAAATTTTTTTTTGTTCAATTTCTCTCGTTCACACGATGAAGGATTGCTCTCCGAAGAAAATGAGACGTCGAGAGACCTAATCGGATCAAACGTGTGCCTGAAACATTTACGACAAGTGATTTTTTTTTTTTTTTTTTGCAAGTCCATTTTTCGATGTGTAATGAACTTTGAATGAGATAATTAAACCAGATATTTGGACGATTTTTATTAATTATATATCTCGAAGGAATTGACATACTGCAAATTTCATTCCCTTATTTGTTCAAAATGTCACAAAAGGCTCCAAAAAAATTGTCAACCTTCAAACTTAATTTTCACGGCTTCTAAAACGTTTTTTCTGGCCAAACATGTGTTCAGCAAAGTTGTAAGTCATGGTTTTTGTGGTTTTACGCATTTTTGCACTTATCTGCATAGTTTTTTTTTTTTTTTTTTTAACCTGAAATACGAGTTTTTTTCTTTGAAAGAAAAATTTACTTTTCTTCGTCCTGCGAAATTGAGCATAATTAGACAACCAGCGCAATGAAAATCATTATTCCTCGCATTATTCTTTCATTAATTATGTAATTCGGCTTGTATCTGCAAATTCCCAAGTAAGTAAGTAAACGTGCATATCGAAGGGTGCAGAAGACATTAATCTGTACATAGAGTAGGTACACATATGTATACATACAGTGTATGCACATCGATTAATTCATCCGTTATTTGATTCCATAGGTCTCTCTTTAAACTCGAGTCTCTAAAAGTATACTGTATACTAAGCACATACTAGTACTACTATCAGTAGGTATAATACATATAGGCAGAGTGTTACACACGCCTCTATGTACCGGACACTTGAAGTGACTCATATACCGCTCGACGACACCCGCGGCTCTATGAGTCGCTCACGTCGTCGTGACGGTTCGATATTCCGTCGAGTTGCATTTAGTATACATATACATACATATATATGTATAATAACTCCAAAATATTGTAAATTTGTGTCGTGAGACGTGAGATTTTTTTTTTGTTTCTGTTTAAATTTTGATTCGATCAAATATAATATATATATATATATTTTTTTTTTTTACCCTATATATATATTTTATGTATATCTATAAGAGAATTAAATCGATTTATCAGGATTAAAAAATTGTTTACTTATACTAATATTAATCAATTATTGTAAGGACAAATTCAAGAAGATATCTTTTTATTTTCTAATTTATCTAATTTTTTAAAAAATCGTTATTAAAATTTTTTTTTTTTCTACTTTTTTGTCGTTTTTTTTTTTCCCAAAATTGTTAGTAAAGATATATATATATATATATATATTTTTATTTCTACTCTATTGCTGTGAAAAAAACCCCGTCTGCGTGGGCGTACAGTTAGTGTGACCGATGCCTAAGGGTGAATCATTCGTGGTTATCGAGCTGTATATACATATACATATAATGTATAAATTATTTATAACCACCGGTGAACATTGGCGGCATTGGCGGTTGTGATACTTTAAAAAGTTTAGCCACGTGCTAAACGTAACAACGACTAATAGATAATAGATAGCGAGATAAATTTCTTGGCTTAAGATTAGAATAATCAATTCTTAGAATCAGGATTTATGAACAAAAAAAAAAAAAGAAGAAAAGGATATATATAAATGAAATAAACCTAATATCGAAAATTATTCCCCTGTTTTTTTATTATAATTTAATTATCGTAACTAATTTTCAATCAAATTTATATATATATATAATATATTTCGTTTTATGTATTTATACAATTTTTCATTTCTTTCATTCTTTCCTTCTTTGCCTCGATATTTTTTTTTTCTCTCTGTCTTGTGCAAGTATATTATTTTATTTCTATATACTTACAGAATGAGAGATGAGAAAAACAAGATAAAGAAAAAAATAAATGGTATAGGAAATCTATACATGCATACATTATTATTTATACCTTTTTGTATTGGCTCAATTATTTTACAAAAAAAAAAAAAAAAGAAAAAAAAATTGAAGAATAAGTGAAACGGGGAAAAAACCCAACAACAACTTAAAAGCAAGAAAATACTCAAAGTACCGCAATTAAAAGTGATTTACATGGCTAACATAATATATATATTGTATACATAACACAAGTTTATATATTGTGTAATTCATGTATTGAATAAAAATAAAACTAAACCGAGCAGTGAGAAAAATAAGGTTTCAAAAACACACACACACACACAAACAGAAAAACAATACATCGAACACATATATATGAAACATATATACGTATATATATATGTATACATATAGGAATAGACGTTCGAAAAAAATAAATAAATCAAATGAGTATAAATAAAATAGAATATTGCAAAGTGAATCATATATTGTACATATGTTCGGCATAAAAAAAAAAACAGAATCGAATGAACGAAAGAAAGTAGGAAAGAAAAAGAGGTGAACGAAAATAAAACGCATTAAAAATCGTTCATATATATTTATATCATATAAAAAGATTGGATAAAATTTCTGAGAAATCAATATACATGTATATGTATATCATATATAGGTTCAATGACTCGTTCATATATATATATATATTCCTGATGCGACGCATTGTACCGTGTATCATCATCGTGTTAGCACATAGTGTATGTATAAGAGTTAAGTAGTTACACATGGTGTAACAAAAGCGTGTCTCGTTTAATTCTACTCAACATTGTAAGAGAGAGAAAAAAATATAATAATAATAATAATAATAATAATAATAAAGATAAATTATCACGCTTTTAAGAGATTATGTATTATATTATATGTTATATATATCGCAACATGAAATTTAGTGTTGGCAAATAATATCAATTATTTGAGGATTGTTTAATTTTTTTCGTTTTTTTTTTTTTTTTGAACATGATTGACTGAAATTTGGTTGTGAAAATTTTTCTAAAAAAAAAAAAATGAAGAAACAAACAGAAAAAAAAAAGGAAAAAGTACAGATTGATTTTTAATTTTTAATATTACATTTTAAAAACTTCACTATTATTATTATTATTTCCTACAATATATATATATTATACCTACATTATATATAATATTAATGATCGTAAATTAACGAGATGGGCGCGGTTCTCGAACCCTCCAGAGAGATTTGAAAATATTTTCACCCCTCATAGGAGAAGCATGAGCTCGAGGAACACCCTAATTTCAAGATATTTAACACCACCACCACCGCGTGTATAATCGTGACTCGAGGCGACAGCTGCAGTTGCAGCAGTCTCGTTGAAGAATACATACATATATCTGTAGTAGTTTAAGAATAGTAAAATATATTTTTCAAATTTGACATCAGCCACGCGACCATACAAAATACGACAAACAACCCCCTCCCCCCCTCCGAGGACATAAGTGTGCCGTGTTTCGTTTCAGGCTTTTCAAAAGAGGGTTGAAAAATGAGAGAAAGAGAGGCACAGCATTTCTCCCCTCTCGTAATTGCTGCAGATGTCATATATATATATATATATAACGGAACAGATGTACTAATAAACTAAAATCACACAACTAAACTAAACTAAACCCACCAACCAACCCTCCCTTTGCGGTTGAGTTTATTCAAGTTAATTTTTATCATACAAATTAATTTAATTTCACCCCCACCCCAAAGAAAGAAGAAAAAAAAAGAAAATTAAAATTGAGAAAAACAAAAAAAAATTTTGTTGGCTTCCAATCAATGATTTATTTTATATATATAAACCCTGGAAGGAACGCGTGGGGGACAAATGGACCCCAATATTCGTTACAGTGTTTAACAACAGCATCGAATTAAACGTTTATATATATATATATATATATATATATATGTAATTTAATTTACTATAACATCACAATTATTAGAAATTACAATTTTCGTTAATTGATTTTTATTTGTGTAATTATAATCAATTTTTAATTTATAATTTTTAATTAATTAATTACAAATTATTTCTTCGTCCTTCTCTCTCGTCAAATCGTAACGAAGAGAAACTGACATCATTTAATAATTGACTAAGAAATTAATAGAAAATAGTATATTACGATACTAGTGCAAAAGGTTTGTTTTCGCACGAGTGGGAGGTTTGTCGCCCGAGCAAAGCGAGGGTGACAATCTCACGAGTGGAAAAACGACTTTTGCACATGTATCGAACCAAATTTTATATCACCATCGTGGGTGAAGTCCGATTATACGCACGCTCGCGTGCGTAAAGTCGCACTTTACGCACGGAGTGATATAAAAAAAAAAACGTAGATATAGAAAGAATTTTCATCTTTATATATGTATATATATATATATACATGCGGAAATAAAAAACACACAGTTCAATCGTGACAAAAAAATGAAAAGATTTAAGAAAAAAAAAAATATATATATATACATATGGGGGGTTCCATGGCATTTCACCTAATCGGTGAAGGTCACCGACGCCTATCTTAATGCCAATTTTTTTCTCAATTCGTCCATCGAAAAAAGTGAACACGTGTTCGGCCGTTTTTCGATTAGTCCACTTTTTCTATTCTTTTGCATTTTCCAATTTTTCATCCTTTTCGCAAACGGACTTTTTTCAACTGGCTCCAACTTCAGGGGCTTTGACTTTTTTCGAAAAATGATGGGGACATAAAATGTGCCAAAAAGTCCGAGCTTTTCGAAAAAAAAATTGAACAATATTTTTCAACCACATACTTTTGGGAAATTTTCGATAATAGAGAAAAAATCAATATTTTATTAATTTGGACACCTTTGATTTTCCTGAAACTTTTTACCTGAAATCGAGCACTTACAATCAAGTTATCCTCCAAAGGAAATTATGGGCCTCGGATTCGTTCGGAAGTTACAGCATCATAAGTGCCGAGAAATCGGACAAATCGCAAGAAATCTCAGGGAAATCAATCTGAATTTCGACGAGAAAAGCGTACTTGATGAAAAAGTAAATACTGATGATTGAAATTATTGAATCTGAACTATTCAACTATTTTAATATTTGGCACGCGAAAAAATTATAATCTCGTTTTTTTTTTCATATCGTTGGGTATTTTTTGAAAAATTTCATTTTCCAGCAAAAACTCATTTTTGGAACATGAAAACTTGTCGGACCAAAGTTAAGATTGATTTCCCTGAGATTTCTTGCGATTTGTCCGATTTCTCGGCACTTATGATGCTGTAACTTCCGAACGAATCCGAGGCCCATAATTTCCTTTGGAGGATAACTTGATTGTAAGTGCTCGATTTCAGGTAAAAAGTTTCAGGAAAATCAAAGGTGTCCAAATGAATAAAATATTGATTTTTTCTCTATTATCGAAAATTTCCCAAAAGTATGTGGTTGAAAAATATTGTTCAATTTTTTTTTCGAAAAGCTCGGACTTTTTGGCACATTTTATGTCGCCATCATTTTTCGAAAAAAGTCAAAGCTCTTGAAGTTGGAGCCAGTTGAAAAAAGTCCGTTTGCGAAAAGGATGAAAAATTGGAAAATGCAAAAGAATAGAAAAAGTGGACTAATCGAAAAACGGCCGAACACGTGTTCACTTTTTTCGATGGACGAATTGAGAAAAAAATTGGCATTAAAATCGGCGTCGGTGACCTTCACCGATTAGGTGAAATGCCATGGAACCCCCCATATATAATCATCCATCTATTTTTTTGTCTCATCTTCTACATGCTTTTCTTTTCTTTTTTTTTCTTCTTCTTCTTCTTTTCTCATCAATTTTATGTACACACATTATACCTAATAATTAATTACGACGTAATAATTCCTTCGAAATCGATGTGTGATAATTTTTTTTTTACCCCTACGACAAAAAAAAAAAAAAAACTTAAGCTCTATAAATAATTTTTAAAACAGAAATAAGATCCTTTCATATATATACATAATCTATATACACAAGAAGAGGGGTTGTTGTTTCTCCACTTTTGTTTGTATTGGGTGTTTATCCTCTCTTTACTATTTCAAGGTTCTTATGTATATATATACACACATATATATATATATATATGTGTGTGTGTGTAAGAGGGATAAGGGCCTCAATTTGAGGAGGGTGTCGAGTCCCTCCTCCGCTATACAACTTATACGTATATATATATATATATATATATATATATATATGCACATAAACTAAAGACACACATGTAGACCGGAGGTATGGTTAGTAATAAAAACCCCAGTGTGTGTACTCATACGTTTTTCTCTTGAATGGTTAGAGGGGTTAGGATATACCGTGTAGGGGCCCCAGTTTCAGGAATCGCTTAGAAAATACGAAACTACAGTAGAACCTCGATTATATGAACCGAGGCGAGGGAAGCGAGCCTATATATAAAACAATTTTTTCACTTTATTCAATTAAAAAAATTCAACCTAAAACTGATCATTTCCAGTGATTTAAACTAATATTCCCATTAATTATTATAAAACCTTCTGAATTTATGATTAAATAAGCCCCTCGATCTGAACTCATGACTAATTCGTTAATCTTTAATTTTGACGTAAAATTGACATTTTTGAAACCTTTTTTTTTTCAAATTTCATTTCATTCATTCGGTATTTTCATTTTCTGCAAGAGACAATGATTGATTTTTTTTTTTTTTTACAACATGGACGAAAAATTTGAAATTGTTAAGAATTTCTTCTGTTTGAAAGAAGTCAAATTTATATTTGTGTAGTTATAGGTATTAGTGAAGGGAAAAAAAAATGATATTTCAATATTTCGAAATATTAATACGTCATTGTTACGAAACATGAAAGAGTGGAGGGGGTGTGGGCGTAGGTACAGTAGCAAAATTCATCCCATCCCGCTGCTCTTCACGGGGTTCGACTGTATGTATTACATATTCCAATATCTCCCACCATTTCTTTATACTCTGTGCACACGAGATTTTTCAGTTTTATCCACCCCCATTGTTTGAGGTTCGGTCCGAATTGATACGGATAATGGGGGGGTTCTACTGTATCGTAATCGTACGAAAAGCTCTCGACGTATACGTTTGTTCTGCCTTCTGGCTTTTCTGCCTTATGCAGTGCCCCTATGTATGTATGTATATGTATATGTACACATATGCCTCCCTCTCCAGAGGGACCCACACAGAAAAACACGACTTTTTCTATCGTCGGTATAAAGTTAAACTGTGGGGCATTGTTCTGTGCCCGGAATAGAATATCGAATACGGCTATTACTCTATACTATATACTATATATATATATATATATAGTATATTCTCTGACAGTCTGACTTCGTTCAGTTTTGTTTCGTTCCGTTCGTTCGCTCGTTGTCTGCCCTACAAGAGGGTACCTATATACATATATATATATACATGCAGTATACGTAGTACGCACAAATCACTATCAGAGGCTCTCAATAAGATTTCAAACAAATAGAATATGAATAATGATTTTATTAAATTTATTACGAAGAAAAAAAAAAAGAAAGATTAAAAAATATGCGATAAATCTGTTAAATCATTTATAAATAAATTAAAATTTACAATTATAGATAATTTTAGATCGTCTAAATAGTTATTATATATATGTTTAATTGAAATTCATTGATTATTGTTGAATTTATTCACATTGAGACAATTTTTTTCCCAGTTTCTTTTTTTTTTTTGTTCTTCTTTTTTTCATTTGGAAGAATAAACGTACGTTTATATGTATAAAAATGAAGTATTATAATCTTTATGGCCGTGTATGCGAGTAATAATAATAATAATAATAATAATAACTGTTATTATTCAGATTAATATTTTTAATGGGGTAATTTATATATTTTTTCATTATTTTATAAAAACTAGACAGTTTTTTTTTCCATTTTACTTTATTTCTTTATAATCTCAATCAAAGTTTGGTTTTCATTCGATTATTATTATTAACGATAAATTCTACAAGTGTTATATAATTTATATTTTTCATCTAACATAGTACATATACATAAAAGTCAATTTTTGTTCATATTATTGTAGGTTTCAAGACGATGCTTTTTGAATTTTTTTTTTTTTTTTCAATTCACCGTTACTTACCTACTTATACTGACCATTATATATATGTATATGTGCAGTTATCAGAGATATAATAAAAAATCCAAATTTGGCTGTGGTGATATATTTTTTACATGACGTAATGTTAATGTTTTATAGATTTCTTTAATATAGCAGCTATAAGCTATAACCACCCACTGAAACCTAGATTTATGACATCGCTATTATACTATTATTATTATTATTATTATTATTATTATTATTATTATTATTATTATTATTATTATTATTATTATTATAGAATAAACGGTGTTGAATATAAATAAACAAATAAATGAATAAATAAATATTGTTTCGTTTGTTCTTCATTGTTTTTTCTCTTCAATGTTTGAATGTAAATTGACGAGACTATATATATGGGGCATTCGACGCCAATTACTCGACGAGTGTTAAACCCCCCGACCATCTCGAAATCATTCCATGTTTTTTTTTTAAACATTTTACTCGGTTAAAAAACGCGTCCTTAATTTTTTTTTCATCAAACCGTTAATTTTTGTTATGAATTTTTGAAGTTGATCCGAGAATGCTCCTTTTTAAAAATCTGAAAAAATTCTAAAAAAAAACAAAATCCAGTGAATGACAAGATTCGTATGGGTACCCTGATAGAAGGAAAACAGAGAAGAAGAAGAAGAAGAAATAACAGCTGCATCCATATTGCATTTTCACCGTTGCAAACGCAGCAGCAGAGTTCTATAGGCACTGCTAATAAAATATACTGGTAAAACTAGTTTTTCATTATTTCCTACCGTAACGTTGTAAAACAGTAAATAATAGTGGCGATATAACTCTTCTACCTTGTGGTACATACAGTTTCCTCCATAAATAAATAAATAAATATAAAATTGTGTATTAAATAAAAAAATAATAATTTCGCATTCTTATTTTTATCATTCTTCTTCTTTTATTATCAGAGAGTAAATTTTACTCGTTCTCTATATTTTATTCATGAATGGATAACGTTAAAACTAACTTAGGTAGAGTTGTACGTACGCCTTCGGGTTTCTCTCACCCACGTGGATGTATATTGTTATATATAGACTCCATCCTCCTCCGCTCATTTAAACACTTTTACATTACGTATACTATACATATATAAGAAGAAGAAGAAGATAGAAACTAATTTGCCTAAAAATTATAGACAATATATAAAAATAATCCGTTGATTTTAATCACCTCTAATCCCTATTTGGTTTATAAATAAATTATTTTGTGATATATGGATATTTGAATAAATCGTCGTCAATAAATAATTAAATTTCTGTTAAATTCTTTGATGTTTTAATTTCAAGAGTATGAAAAAATTTGAAAAAAAAAAAAAGAGTTCATTTCATTCAAAGGGAATTAATCTCCTCTTCCCTGCGGGGGGCATCGAGCAGACTCGAATGATTATAGTCGCGATTAAGTAATTAGTAGTTAACAACGAGCCACTTTAAAGCGACTAATCGTAAGTCAGAAGGAGGAGGAGGAGACGGTCCACCTCTCTTGACATTACCTCTCTCTTCGGAGAGTTACAATACCCACAAGTACGTTTTGTGTGTGGGCTGTGAAGCGGGAGAGAAACTTAATAAAAAGTGCAACGATGGTGAAATTTAAACAGAATATTTCTCATAAAGTGTATTTAAAAATTGTTATTTTAATTTATTGAACTGTTTTTAATAATAATAATAATAATAATGATAGAAGAATAGATGATTAAATTTGTTAAATTATTATTCTTTTTTTTTATACAGTGTAATTATACCGAATTTTAGTTTCTAATTACAAAAAAAGTCAATCAAATTTCATAGAAAATTAATCAAAAAAAAAAATATTCTAGTGTATAAAAATTGATTTTAGGACAGTGATGATAAAAAAATTAAATATACAAAGTACAATAATTTCATTATTTTGAAACAATAAATTAATATTTGAATTGAAATAAACTATTTCCGTTTTAGAATTCCTGGAATTATCATCATCATCATCATCATCCTGTAGTTACTGTATAATGAAATAGAATGAAACTATTCTATTTAGTATGATTTGAAAAAAGGATTTTTAAGACAGTAACAAAAATGAATTTAAAAAAATGTGAATTGAACAAAAAAAAAAAAAAAAATTATATATATTCCTTTTGGAAAAAAAAATACTCTTATTACACCTAATTATAAACAAATGAAAATAAGAATAATATAAATAAATCAAATATTATAAAACAATATTTCTTTCAATTCAAAGAAATTATACACATAAACCGTTAAAAAGGTGGAAAAAAAAATACATTTATTTTATTATTCTCTTTAAAATAAATCCGTCAACGGTCAACGATCTTCAATAATTAATATTATTAATAAAATATCGTTGAAATAATAAAAATAAATCGATACACGATTCTTCTGAATGTATAAATAAATCGATAAAATACGATACAATAAACGTAATTATTTGTTCGACGTGAATATCTATCATCATAGGGTCGACGCGTCCTGCATAGCAGTTGTGTCACAACCCACCGCCGCCACCCCCTCGCTGCTGCACATACTGATTGCGGTCGTCTCCCCCGCAACAAACCGACTAAAGAACCGTTCATTTCATTTTTTTATTTTTCATCCATCGAAATCAAGCGTCCCACAAGTGACGAAATAAAAAAAAAACCATTTATCATCGTTAAAAATCGTCGTAGACTCTGAAGAATTTTTTTATTTTTTTTGTACTCCTTTTCGATCATTTATACGCTAAAAACCTCGACACCGACTCTGAGTCAGTCGGTAAAATCCTTTGTTCTCGCCTCCCGTAACATAGTAGTCGTTAAATTATATCCGACAGAGAAAAAGAAGAATCGAAACAAAAGAGAGTCGGGGTCGGTTACTCCGTTTGTTCATCGCTAATCGGAATCCGGAAGCCTGCCTCGCAGAATGCGACTGTCTTTTTTTTTGTTTACAATCGTTGAACATCAACCTAACCTAACCTCTAACTCGATAAAAACTCGCCACTCGCGTATTTATTTTATTATAACGATTATATCGTGACTCTGACTCACCTCGACTGTCCGGCGAAAGGGCTAAGATTATTCCAGGTTGCACCGAAACGAGCACCAAGCACAACACTAGCGCGACACGAAGGAGTGCATCGTGACTAGTCGGGGGATTCGAGCACCGAAAATTATCATTGGCCATGTTTCGTCGGTCTACCGCTTAACACGATCAATAAGCTCTGTTTTATTGTGTTTAATCTACTCTATCAGCAGTCTAACATCGCGGTTTGATGTGAGAATTATTCATTTACAGTCGACGTTCGTGTCAGCCACACGACGAACGCGCGACCTTCCCTGACTCGCACCGAGCAACAACTGAGCAGCGCGGTGATGCGGGGTGAAGATGAAGACAGTCGACGATCGCGTCACTCGCGCATGCGCCGTGGCCGTCGCGCATGAACCGCGCGCAGTCGATTGTTTCGATCGCGTTCAAACTGCGATTTATCAGATTGCGATGATGCTATTGAATATTTTAGCGATCTTAGGCATTGATTAGATGAATTAGGGCAGAGATTTGTAGAAAAAATGTGTTTTGAGACACTGTTGCGTTGTTATATCGATGTAGCTTGAAGGAATCGGTGAAACGAACGATTTTATGAATGTTTTATAGCCGTGAAGTTAGTCGCGAATTACAAATATGAATTAAATATACTACATATGAGATTGATGCCTTTTTTTAACCCAAATCCCACTTTGACAACTTCTTAGATCGTTGTTTAACGGTTTATTTGAATGTTGCAGACATGAAATTAGCCACAGAGGCAGATTTTCAAACACTAGATTATGGTTCAGTCGTATTTAAACCACGATCTGAAGGCTCGAGGGGCTTCTAACGCCTTTTTTTCTATCGATAGAAATTAATAAACCCGAAAATTGTACAAAAACAGTATCTTTGAGATTATTCTAGGTTAGGGAAACGAGTTGTTTAAGTTTAACGGTTTTTATTTGAATATCGTAGACATGAAATTAACCACAGAGGCAGATTTTCAAACACTAGATTATGGTTCAGTCGTATTTCAACCACGATCTGAAGGCTCGAGGAGCTTCTAACGCCTTTTTTCTATCGATAAAAATTAATAAACCCGAAAATTGTACAAAACAGTATTTTAAAGATTATTCTAGATTAGGGAAACGAGTTGTTTAAGTTTAACGGCTTTTATTTGAATGTTGCAGACATGAAATTAACCACAGAGGCAGATTTTCAAACACTAGATTATGGTTCAGTCGTATTTAAACCACGATCTGAAGGTTCGAGGGGCTTCTAACGCCTTTTTTTCTATCGATAGAAATTAATAAACCCGAAAATTGTACAAAAACAGTATCTTTGAGATTATTCTAGGTTAGGGAAACGAGTTGTTTAAGTTTAACGGCTTTTATTTGAATGTTGCAGACATGAAATTAACCACAGAGGCAGATTTTCAAACACTAGATATAGTTCAGTCGTATTTAATCCACGATCTCAAGACTCGAAAAGCTTCGAACGCCTTTTTTTCTATCGATAGAAATAATTAAACCCGAAAATTGTACAAAAACAGTATCTTTGAGATGATTCTAGGTTAGGGAAACGAGTTGTTTAAGTTTAACGGCTTTTATTTGAATGTCGTAGCCATGAAATCAGCCACAAATGGTGTATTTTGAACACTGAAACCGTAGATATAGTTGAGTCGTATTAAAACCACGATCTCAAGACTCGAGGAACTTCTGACGCCTTTTTTTCTATCGATAGAAGTTAATAAACCCGAAAATTGTACAAAAACAGTGTCTTTGAGATTATTCTAGGTTAGGGAAACGAGTTGTTTAAGTTTAACGGTTTTTATTTGAATATCGTAGCCATGAAATCAGCCACAAATGGTGTATTTTGAACACTGAAACCGTAGATATAGTTGAGTCGTATTTAAACCACGATCTGAAGGTTCGCGGGGCTTCTAACGCCTTTTTTTCTATCGATAGAAATTAATAAACCCGAAAATTGTACAAAAACAGTATCTTTAAGATTATTCTAGGTTAGGGAAACGAGTTGTTTAAGTTTAACGGTTTTTATTTGAATATCGTAGCCATGAAATCAGCCACAAATGGTGTATTTTGAACACTGAAACCGTAGATATAGTTCAGTCGTATTTAATCCACGATCTCAAGACTCGAAAAGCTTCGAACGCCTTTTTTTCTATCGATAGAAATTAATAAACCCGAAAATTGTACAAAAACAGTATCTTTGAGATTATTCTAGGTTAGGGAAACGAGTTGTTTAAGTTTAACGGTTTTTATTTGAATATCGTAGCCATGAAATCAGCCACAAAGGGTGGATTTTTAGACAGATTGTGGTTCAATCACACCTATTTGAAGAACGATGTCGATTCTCGAGAAGTTTCTGACGATTTTTATCCATTATGTAGACGAATTAGAGCTGAAAATAGTATTTTTGAGACACTATGTCTTCTCAGATTATTTTTTAGGTTATAGAAACGAAGAGTTTAAGTTTAACGGACTATTTTTGAATATCGTACCCACGAAGTTGGGCACTAAGGACACGATTTGATCATATTTAACCTACGATTTGACACCTTGAAAAGCTTCTATCGATTCTTTTTTCACTCAGAAGGAATAATTGATCAAATCATTTATAGTGAGATTTGTACCAAAAAGTCGTATTTAGGCTGGGAGTTAGAATTTTTTGAATATCGTTACAGCCATGAAGTTGGCTGTTTGAGAAACTATTTCACAGAGAATAATCGTTGTTTGATATTGATCAAACAAATCCCGTCTCTGCGCGCTTCAAGTGAACTGTAAAAGTATAGTGTTTTCAAAAATTGATAAAATGGAGAACAGAGTGAAAGAATATTTGATAGAAACGATAGTCAAAGATTGTCAGTCCAAAGACTGTCCAGTGTCGAGTGATTTGGTGGAATTTTTGGTACTTTTTCTTCCCCATTTTTTAATTTCTCATCACAAATTTATGATCTCCTTCAAGTCATTGATTCCCATGTTGTTACAAGACTTTTTTAATCGTGTCCACAGTTGAATTTGCTCCTCCTGAATCCAGAGTATGATTTCGTGAGGGAAGACACGTGCCAAACTGATTTAACGAGCATCGTGTCAGCAGTAACGTCGAAACTAGTTGATCAAACTCGACCTAGTCTAGTGGTCCTGAAACTTCAGCTGTACTTCAACAAGCACTACGTGTCCAGAGGTGAAAATTACACTCGATTTATGCACTAGGGTGTAAAAGCAAGAAAAAGCAAAAAAATCCCTTACTTTTCCGGACCAAATTATCATTTTTTCGTGAGTAAAATTAAATTTATACAAGTTTTTCTACTGTTTCCATTTCCACAGACGAAGTGATCCTGAAGCACAGAAAATGTGTCTACACGAAAACCGGGGCTCTGATGAAAGAGATCGTCAACACCTCGTTGCAAAAGGCTTCGGACCAAGAAGTTGAAAAATTGTATCAAAAAATAGTCGTGTTCGTCGTTCTCCTGAGCGGATTGGGAAATCCTTCGGTTCCTGGTGTGATAAGGTGTGAAAACTGGGTGAAAATTAAAAATTCTCCACCACAGACGTAAAGTTGTGTGAAATTTCTGTCGATTGGAGTGAATTGCATGGGAATCATTAACTGTGATATTCAGGGAGGCCAGTGTGGCTCTGCAGAGCGTTTACCGTATCTCGGAGTTATCGCATTTCGTCTCGTTATCGCCAGACGAAAAGGAGCGTCAGTTGACCGAGCTGATGTGCATCGTTGCCGGAATTAGATTATTCAACAGAGATTTACAGCGGGGAGGAGAAGGGATAGACGACCGTGAGTTTGATCAGAATCTAAAGCGGAAACTAGGAGTTAAAAGTAACTTTATTCGTACTCCTAGGCGTTGAAAGTGACTTTATTCGTACTTTTAGGACTCAAAAGTAACTTTATTTGCACTTTCAGGAGTTGAAAGTAACTTTTTCTGTACTTTTAGGGGTTCAAAGTAAGTAATTTATACTTTTAGGAGTTAAAAGTAACTTTATCAGTAGTTCCAGGAGTTAAAAGTAGCTTTATTTGTACTTTCAGGGGTTGAAAGTAACTTTATTAGTATTTCCAGGAGTTGAAAGTAGCTTTATTTGTACTTTGAGGAGTTCAAAGTAACTTTATTTGTATTCCTAGGAGTTAAAAGTGACTTTATTTGCAGTTTTCGGGGTTCAAAGTAAGTTATCTGTACTTTTAGGAGTTGAAAGTAGCTTTATTTGTACTTTCAGGGGTTGAAAGTAACTTTATTAGTATTTCCAGGAGTTGAAAGTAGCTTTATTTGTACTTTGAGGAGTTCAAAGTAACTTACTTTGTACTTTGGGAGTTCAAAGTAACTTTATTTGTATTCCTAGGAGTTAAAAGTGACTTTTTTTGTACTTTTAGGGGTTCAAAGTAAGTTATCTGTACTTTTAGGAGTTGAAAGTAGCTTTATTTGTACTTTCAGGGTTGAAAGTAACTTTATTAGTATTTCCAGGAGTTGAAAGTAGCTTTATTTGTACTTTGAGGAGTTCAAAGTAACTTTATTTGTATTCCTAGGAGTTAAAAGTGACTTTATTTGCACTTTTCGGGGTTCAAAGTAAGTTATCTGTACTTTTAGGAGTTGAAAGTAGCTTTATTTGTACTTTCAGGGGTTGAAAGTAACTTTATTAGTATTTCCAGGAGTTAAAAGTAGCTTTATTTGTACTTTCAGGGGTTGAAAGTAACTTTATTAGTATTTCCAGGAGTTGAAAGTAGCTTTATTTGTACTTTGAGGAGTTCAAAGTAACTTTATTTGTATTCCTAGGAGTTAAAAGTGACTTTTTTTGTACTTTTAGGGGTTCAAAGTAAGTTATCTGTACTTTTAGGAGTTGAAAGTAGCTTTATTTGTACTTTCAGGGGTTGAAAGTAACTTTATTAGTATTTCCAGGAGTTGAAAGTAGCTTTATTTGTACTTTGAGGAGTTCAAAGTAACTTTATTTGTATTCCTAGGAGTTAAAAGTGACTTTATTTGCAGTTTTCGGGGTTCAAAGTAAGTTATCTGTACTTTTAGGAGTTGAAAGTAGCTTTATTTGTACTTTCAGGGGTTGAAAGTAACTTTATTAGTATTTCCAGGAGTTAAAAGTAGCTTTATTTGTACTTTCAGGGGTTGAAAGTAACTTTATTAGTATTTCCAGGAGTTGAAAGTAGCTTTATTTGTACTTTGAGGAGTTCAAAGTAACTTACTTTGTACTTTGAGGAGTTCAAAGTAACTTTATTTGTATTCCTAGGAGTTAAAAGTGACTTTTTTTGTACTTTTAGGGGTTCAAAGTAAGTTATCTGTACTTTTAGGAGTTGAAAGTAGCTTTATTTGTACTTTGAGGAGTTCAAAGTAACTTTATTTGTATTCCTAGGAGTTAAAAGTGACTTTATTTGCACTTTTCGGGGTCAACGTAATTCTGTTTGTACTTTTAGGAGTTAAAAGTAACTTTATTCGTACTCCGCGCATGCGCACTGGCAGATTTATCAAACCTTCGGTAAAACAGCTGCCTAAGGTACCGAAAAGAGTTGCTGAAAACCCCGAGAATAGATTCTACGGCTTTTAATAATCTTCTATTGAATAAACAGTGCCGAGCGTCCTTCAGGAAGCCATAGCGAAGACCCAATCCTCCACTATGCACGTGCTCGAGAAGATAATGAACAAGGTCTACTGCTTCACCGCTGCGGTCGACCGAACGATATCCTCGACCCTCTTCGATGACGAAGAGGTTCGGTGTAATTCTTCGATCCAGGATTCTCCCGAATTTAACACCGACCAAATAGAATGGGCCGTTGAAATGTTGGCTGCTGGTCGTCAGCAGGAAGTTTATATCCGGTTAGAGGCGATAATGCTGATAAATGAATACACAATTTTTTATTTATCTTTATTTTTTATATCCTTGTTGTTGGTCTTCTTCTCTGCTTGGTCTTTAATTAGTTTCTTTCTGTCTTCGTCGCACAGGAAATTGATCGACGATATCGAACGATGCGATTGCAACGTTAAAATTCTTATGGAAAAATTACAATCTCGTATTTTGAAACTGCACGATTCTATACACTCGAGGACTGCTATCCCCACCGTAGAAATATACGTGAGATTTTTGGCGACTAATCAATCTAATAGAAATAATTAATCAACTTTTAATCAATCAATTTTTAACTTGAATTCGTATAATTAACCGAAAATTTGAATCGATTAATTGCTCAGCCCGTGAGATAATTGAATTTCAATGTTAATTAATCGCGAATTTTAATTACAGCCTCAGTTCATAGACTTGGCGGATATCTGGATGCAGCTTCAGGACGAGGTTGTCGTTCTCAGTAACGTTAATACTTTCATATGGGAAATACAGTCCATGACTGTAAAGGTGAGACGATTTTCAAAATTGCCAAAAAAAAAGAACTGACTCGTTAATTAAATTTCTAATTAGGATTGATGATTATTCTCTTTTTTTTGTCTGCAGAGTGTCGATACGTACGATGACACACTGATGAGAAATATGATTGGCGATAATCAAATTTTAACAGACGCTGAGAGGCTCGAGGAACCGATGGGAAGAATGATAAGTGAGGATTTAATTAAAGATCGATTGGAATTAGTTTTTTGTTTTAAAAAATACGAATAACAAGAAAAACTATTTTAATTATATGATGATTGAAGACTTTTTCTCGTTTTTCAGCGGAAGCAGGAGATTGTCAGATATTTTATCCCAATATAACGAAAGATTTCGATCAAATTAACGTCGAAGTAAGTCCATATAATTAACAATGTCACTAGAAAGTGAAGTTTTTATATATTTTTTTTAAATTGCTAAAAAACAAAAAAAGAATGGACTAATTATGCATGAAAAAAAATTCGTAAAATTCTAGTGATTGATTACTTTAAAAAAAAAAATCCAGATTTTCGAGAACTTGAATATTTTTTATTCACACCGGTTTCAATTATGTGAAAAAAAAAAATAAAAATGAGAATATTTTCAATGATAATCATACACTTTTTTATTTCACAGAGTTTTATCAAAAATAATTCCGCTGCAAAACTCTGATAATTAGAAATCTTATTAAAATTTGAAGGAATTATTTTTTTTTTTCCAGAGTTTTGGATTTCATTTAATTTTTCAAACTTTCACAAAAACGATTCAATTTTCTATCTCGCTGGATTATATGAATTATCCTTTTTTTATTTTCCTTGACTAAAATTTTCATCAAAATTTCAAAAATTCTCCAACATCCACAAGTTTTTAGATTCTTCTTCTTCTTCTTCTTCTTCTTCTTCTTAAAAAAAAAAAGAAACTGAGATTCTCACTCAAAAATCCGTTCTAAGGAAAATTCTTTTTTTCCCCTTCTCTCTCTCTTATATTCTAGTACCTCGGTTTTTGCGCGTGGTCTTTTTCGGAAGGAAGGGGTGCCTTGATACCAGGTAATCCGAACATCGGCGTCGTCCGGTGGAACGGTAAATATTTCGCCTTCAGTTCGCGAGAGGCAGCTAGTAGATTCGGTCTAGGTCCAGAAAGGTTCGTAACAGAGCAACGACGACGATCTTCCTCATCCTATATTATTTTTTTCAAATTTCACTAATTTTTTTTCAAAATTTCCCTCACAAAAAAAACACACTTAACAGATTCGTCAAAGAGGCTGTGGAAATCATCCGCAATCATCCAGAGTACATTAATCTACTGCAGATGCACGACGATGTGAGACACGCGCCTGGTGACAAAGAGTCGTGAGTGAAATTTTTAACGAAAAATTATCAGATCATCTTTTAATTGGGTAATTCTAGGTCAGATTGACAAAAAAAGGAAAATTCGATCTCAACCGGAGGGAATAAATGAAATAACTGGGGAAAAAAGTGAAATCGTGAAAATAACTAAAATATTGAAAAAAAAAAATTCAACAACTGAAATAACAAAAATTAAACTGTAGTAAAAAAAAAAAAATACTAATAATAATTTGAAATCAAAGAAATATTTGAATTATTTCACTAAAAGATGAAAATAATAATAATAATAATGTGACATAATCAAATCATCAAATTTTCGGAATAAGAGAATATGTGGAATATATTCGGAATAAAATAATATTGTTGGAATTATCCCCTTCGCATCTCGACCCGCAGGTCGGATTTGACTTCTGACCCGAAGGTGGTGCAGGATCGGGAAGTCCAGACGGATCTGCATCCGCTCTGTTCCAACGTGGTCAAGAACTACACGGCCAGTACGTGGGAGTACAGGCGTCGAGCGTTGCACTTGGTATTGTCTAGTGTCAATGGAATATCGAATTCTCTCAAATTTTCCAATTTTCCAGTTGATAATGTCGTCAGGGTGTCTACTCAAGCAAGGATCTAAAATTCCCTGAGAATTCCAGGATATTCCAGGCTATTTTTTTTTTCTATTTTTCCAGGTGTGTCGAGATACGAGCTTTTTTATTATTTCGCAAAATATAGAAGATTGTTTTTTGTCTTATTGCAATTTAATCCGGGTTTGATATTTGCAGAATTTTGTTTCCAATTGATCACTTTCCGAAGAATTCCCTGAGTGAACTCAATATTCCCTGAGAATTCCAGGATATTCCAGGAGAAAAAAAATTCCCTGAGATTTCCAGGATTTCCAGGTTTTTCAAGGATGTAGACACCGTGGTCGTGTTTTTTTTCTTGTCTTTTCTTTATAAAATAAAATTGTCAATTTTTTTTCTTGTAATTTTTTCCCTCGATTACCGAATGTTCGTTAATTAATTATTTCGATGGAAAAACTGAAAAATTACAGGATTTTTTTCCTATTTTCATATTTTTGTTGTTTGCGCATAAAATAATAATAATAATAATAATAATAATAATAATAATTAGGTAATATTTTGTCATTTCTTAATTGATACAAAATTTAAGGAAAATAAGAACGGATCGAGAATTACTACGTTGTGACGTCATGTAACTGTTTTGTGATTATCTTTTTTTTTTTTTAAACGAGAGAGAAAAAATACCATCTAATTATTTCTAACTATTCGCATATAAAAAAATCGATAAAAAAATGCCAATTTATGTCGCAGGCTAGTATCTGCCAGCGATCAACTCACGGTACGCAAACCCAGAAATCCCACTTTCGTGCCGGTGTCTACACCCACGCAGCACCGCCGAGGGACAGCGAGGCACAGACGATGAGGGATAACACCGCGAATACGAACAAACTAAAGAATTTTATATTCGGATTGAGGGGAAGATACGACGACCAGCAACACGTTCTCAGATTCGAGGATTGATGAGCGAAGAACGAAGGAACAAGAAATTAATTATCAATTTTATCTATTTTCCATTCTCTGTGTAAAAAAAAAAAAAAAAAAAAAAAAAAATTAATTTCGCGCTCTAATTCTGTAAATGATAATAATAATAATGGGAATCATTGATATTCTTTATCAACGAGTTCATACAGATTTTTTTTTTGTGTCTCAAAATCCTTCGTTCTTTTTTCCCCTCTCAGGAATTTAAAAATATTTGATAATTCTAATTAAAATGATAAAATTATTATTGTAGTTTTTTTAAACTTGTTTCATATATAATGTTAAAGGCATTTCTATGTATTTGTGGGAGATGAGAATGAATGCGAGATTAAGGATGTAAGAATGCGTGCGAATGTGTGAAGGGTACCATGAGTGAATGAGAGAGAGCGTATGATAGGAAATGTAGGAGAGTTAATCCCTTGGATTAGGATGAACGAGTTAGTATTTACGCGTGATGGTCAGAGGACAGACGTGTCTCTCGAGTACCAGACAATTAACGATAATCACGATAATTATTTGTACGTCTCAGTGTAATTATATGTGCGAGGTGGCTTTCCCTCGAAGTAATTATATTTATTTGCCAATAGTTTATTAATAAAGTGTTAATGTTTACCGGTAACCCGTCGAGTACGTTATTCACTTTCCCTTTCCCCTACGAAGGGCTACGCTACCATCCTTGATAAAAACCATCTTAACAATAATAATAATAATAATAATAATAATAATAATGACAATGATAATAATTAATTATCAATTATATATAATAACGATAAAAACAAATTATCTTTAATCAGATTCGTGAATTATTATTTTTTTTTTTATTTCTTCTTCTTGAATTAAAATCTTACATATGTTAAAAGGTCAAATTCATATTTTTTTTTTTTGTAATTTTTTTTTTTCTTTTTTTTACACCAAAAAACCTACATATTATTATTTTACGACGATAATATAATAATATAATTAATTCTTAATTACACATTAATATAGTTTATACTTTACTTAATAATTGTTTTTTTTTTTGTTTTTTTCACCTTTCCTTCTTATTTTCTCGTTTTCGTTTTCATTGTATAATGTGTAATTATTTATATATACATATATATATATGTATATTATTATCAAAAAGAAGTATTAATAGAATTATTGATTCAATGTTTTTTTTTTTTTTTTGTTTGTTTCTTTCTCAACAAATTTCCGGGTGGGGAGAAGAGACTCGAAACTTTTATTAGTTCGTTTTCACTGTCGTAGGGAAGGTTTTACTTTTTTTTTCTTTTTTCATAATTATGAATGAATTTCAGGGAATATTTAATTATTATGAATGTTGTTTTTTTTTTTTTTTTTAATGTTATATATTGAAGGAGACAAAACACACACACACACACACAGTTTCCTCTTATTTTGTCTTTTTACTTTTTTCACAATTTTTTTTTCTCTTTTTCTAATATCTTTTCTTCTACAATATATGTATAAATTAATACATTGTCATTGTTGTTGTTATTATTATTATTATTATAAGGTATTGTTCAATTAATAATATTTAATTAATTATCGAATTTAATTTAATTTCATTACATTTCTATTTTTTTCTTCATTTATTTCAGACGCTATGAATCCATTTTTTTTCCTTCGTATTATTATTATTTTTTTCTTCTAATTTTTGGAAACTAGAAATAAATTTATACACAAAAAAAAAAAAAAAAGAATTTTTTTCAATTCCTTCCCTCATATTGATTTCAAGAGACAAATGAAAGTTCCCTATTTTTATTTTTATTTTTACTCTTATTCTTACGTTACCAGTTTTTTTTTTGTTTTGTTTTGTTTTGTTTTTCTTGTTTCCACACGTTATAATGATAATCGAACCTCTTAGAATATAATGCAGCTGTTTTTTTTTTTTTTCTCATCAATTTATTTTTCATATCATACGAATTAAAAAATTTTTTTTTTTCAAGTTAGAAACTTTTTTATTTATTGTTGTTATTATTATTACTGTTGTTGTTTTATGAACATGATTTGAAATATGTTATATTAAAAAAAAATTGGGCAATTCTTATTAAATTAGCGAGGTACTTAGAACGTAATAAAGAAACATAAACAAGCAGTTTTATTGGACACTAATTAAAAAAAAAAAAAAGGTTTGAATTTATTTTTTGTTTCAACTAACTAACTAACTAACTCTCTCTAGAATTTTGTTCTAAGTGATTGTGAAAAAAAAAACTTGTTTTAAACATCCGTTTTTTTTTTTTAAATTAATTTATTGTATATATATATATATATATTTTTTTTTTTTTTGTTCTTTTTAGTCAAGTAAAATAAAAGTTTCTTTCTTCTTCCTTTTTTTTTTTTTGAAGAAAGAAAGAAACAAAGAAAGAAAAAGATTACATCGTTCTTTGGATTCAAGTAAATATCTTTTCTTTTTTTTTTCATATTCTCGAATTTAATTAATTAGTTAATCAATCTTTTAATTTAATGCCCGCTATATATTTAAAAAAAATTTTTTTTTTTTTTTGTCAAGTTAGAAGATGTGAGATGATAATATATGTATGTATGTATGAGTAAAATTGTTTTAATAATATTTTGGAAAAAAACTTTTCAATACAATGATAAATGATAACGATTAAATAACGTGACTTTTTTTTTTTTTTATTTATTTATTTCTTTTCTTTTCTTTCTGTTTCTGTGAGTCAACGTGTGGTTATAACATAGAATATCGTCATTAGAATTATTATTATTATTATTATTATTATTCTACAAATGTGTAAACGAAAATGGTATTAATGGAGAATATCTCTCTCGCTTGATAATCGTGTACTGTTTATGTTTTCTTCTTTTTCTTTTTCTTTTTCTTTTACTTTTAGTTTTACTTTTCTTTTCAATGTGGAATATAACGTATAATAAACCTTCGGAGTCCGGTAGTTAGTAGTGTAGCGTAGGCGGTTAAAGACCTCTAAAAGTATAATCTTAATCTACGAAGTGACTTTTCAGGTATTTCATCATACCAAAGGTCCTGAAACGTTTTACTCCAATCACCTTCATCAACTCCTCGTCGCAAATCGCGAACTGCTTGTTCTTCGGATCCTGAATATAAAAAAATTTAACACAATATTTATTTTTACATAAAATACACAGATACAAGATATCGCAAACATCGTAGGGAAAACGGGCTCGAAATTCACAAACAATAACTCGTTGAATTGACCTGTCCATGAATTAATTCGCAATTCACCTGAATTAGTTACAACTATCGAATTGGATTGAAAGTTACATTAAAATTTAACTAAAGTTGAATCGAAATGGAATCGAAATTGAATTAAAGATGAATTGAAGTTGAATTGAAGTTGAATGCAAGTTGAATGCAAGTTGAATCGAAGTTGAATTCAAGTTGAATTGAAGTTGAATTGAAGTCAAGATGAATTGAAGTTGAATTCAAGATGAATTGAAGTTGAATTGAAGTTGAATTCAAGATGAATTGAAGTTGAAGTTGAAGATGAATTGAAGTTGAATTCAAGTTGAAGTTGAATTGAAGTTGAATTCAAGATGAATTGAAGTTGAAGTGAAGTTGAATTCAAGATGAATTGAAGTTGAATGCAAGTTGAATCGAAGTTGAATTGAAGTTGAATTGAAGTTGAATTGAAGTCAAGATGAATTGAAGTTGAATTCAAGATGAATTGAAGTTGAAGTGAAGTTGAATTGAAGTTGAAGTGAAGTTGAATTCAAGATGAATTGAAGTTGAATTGAAGTTGAATTCAAGATGAATTGAAGTTGAAGTGAAGTTGAATTCAAGATGAATTGAAGTTGAATGCAAGTTGAATCGAAGTTGAATTGAAGTTGAATTGAAGTTGAATTCAAGATGAATTGAAGTTGAAGTGAAGTTGAATTCAAGATGAATTGAAGTTGAAGTGAAGTTGAATTCAAGATGAATTGAAGTTGAAGTTGAAGATGAATTGAAGTTGAATTCAAGTTGAATTGAAGTTGAAGTTGAATTGAAGTCAAGATGAATTGAAGTTGAATTCAAGATGAATTGAAGTTGAAGATGAATTCAAGTTGAATTCAAGTTGAATTGAAGTTGAAGTTGAATTGAAGTCAAGATGAATTGAAGTTGAATTCAAGATAAATTGAAGTTGAATTCAAGATGAATTGAAGTTGAAGATGAATTGAAGTTGAATTCAAGTTGAAGTTGAATTGAAGTCAAGATGAATTGAAGTTGAATTCAAGATGAATTGAAGTTGAAGTGAAGTTGAATTCAATTGAAGTTGAATTCAAGTTGAAGTTGAATTGAAGTTGAATTCAAGATGAATTGAAGTTGAAGTGAAGTTGAATTCAAGATGAATTGAAGTTGAATGCAAGTTGAATCGAAGTTGAATTGAAGTTGAATTGAAGTTGAATTGAAGTCAAGATGAATTGAAGTTGAATTCAAGATGAATTGAAGTTGAAGTGAAGTTGAATTGAAGTTGAAGTGAAGTTGAATTCAAGATGAATTGAAGTTGAATTGAAGTTGAATTCAAGATGAATTGAAGTTGAAGTGAAGTTGAATTCAAGATGAATTGAAGTTGAATGCAAGTTGAATCGAAGTTGAATTGAAGTTGAATTGAAGTTGAATTCAAGATGAATTGAAGTTGAAGTGAAGTTGAATTCAAGATGAATTGAAGTTGAAGTGAAGTTGAATTCAAGATGAATTGAAGTTGAAGTTGAAGATGAATTGAAGTTGAATTCAAGTTGAATTGAAGTTGAAGTTGAATTGAAGTCAAGATGAATTGAAGTTGAATTCAAGATGAATTGAAGTTGAAGATGAATTCAAGTTGAATTCAAGTTGAATTGAAGTTGAAGTTGAATTGAAGTCAAGATGAATTGAAGTTGAATTCAAGATAAATTGAAGTTGAATTCAAGATGAATTGAAGTTGAAGATGAATTGAAGTTGAATTCAAGTTGAAGTTGAATTGAAGTCAAGATGAATTGAAGTTGAATTCAAGATGAATTGAAGTTGAAGTGAAGTTGAATTCAAGATGAATTGAAGTTGAATTGAAGTTGAATTCAAGATGAATTGAAGTTCAAGTGAAGTTGAATTCAAGATGAATTGAAGTTGAATTGAAGTTGAATTGAAGATCAATTCAAATCGAATTGAAATTGTATCAAAATTGAATTGAAGTTGAATCGAAATGGAATTGAATTACATTGAATAGAGTTGAATTTGAGTCAAATTAAGAAGAATTAATCGAAATTTAAAGTCTTAGGTTGAATCAAATGAATAATTCCACATCATTTGAACCCTCAGAATTGACGTGTCCCTCAAATCTCGAGTTTTGACATAATTCAGAATAAAAAAAAAGGTAACAAAACGTCCGACTTTTTGCTCCGTTTTGCCGAAAAAAAACCGTGCAAAACATCACTTCGATACTTTTTTATTCCAAAAACAGATTACGCCTTTCGGTGCTTTTAGATTAGAAATTTCGAGCCCGTCTCCGTCGCAGACTCACGCTCATACTCACGTATAAATTTCTCTCTTTAATGATACTCCAGACTTTCTTGACCACCTCGTGTCTCGCCATCTTCTCCGCTCCTACGACCGCCGCGAGCTCCGGAGACAGAGTTATGGCCCTCGTGTAGCCGCCTCCTTTTCCCTTTCCGGCTCCCTTCTTGGCCGACCCTCCGGTCGCCTTCTTGCTCTTTCCCCAGTCCTCGTCGCTGTCGCTGTCGCTGCCCTTCTTCTTTCCCTTCTTTCCGGGTTTGCCTGTTGAAAAAGTCGATGTAAAATTAGAAAAAAATCCCTTCCACAAGTTCGGACTCTCCGCTACCTTTCTTCGGGGTAGGTTTTGCCTTCTTCGGGCTATACTCTTCGTCGCTGGCGTCGTCGTCGCTGGCGCTCTCCTCGTCGTCGGAGGATCCCTTCTTACGTTTGGTCACTGTTTTCTTAGCAGGTCCGCGTTTCGCCGGCTTCTTTTCCTCCTCTTCTTCCTCCTCCTCCGATCCCTCCTCCTCCTCCTCTTCGCCCTCCTCTGATTCCTCGCTCGCCGCCTTGCTCTTCTTGCTGGCCTTCTTACCGCCGTCCTGCTTCTCCTGGAGACACTCCATCACCAGATCGTCCACCTCCTTCTTTCTGTAAAACGTCGTGACGCGGACGAGACGAAGAATGGACTTTCAATTATTTTTCTTCTTCTTTCTTTTCGCGGAATAGATAATTGTGCCAAATATTGTCGGAGGGGGAACGAGGTGGTAGTTTAACGGTTTTTATTCAACACCACGCAGAGTCCCTCGCTTTATTATTCGGACTCGGTATAAGGAAAAAAAAATGCATTTCATTTTTTTTTATTAATTAAAAAATAGAGTCCATAAAACAAATAAACCAGGGGCTCAAAGAATTTCTAATCCTGTATGATTTTTTTTTCTTTCTTTTGATGATTTACCATTTTTTTAATCAGCCCTTCGCAAATAATGAATAAATATTGTAAAAAAAAAAAAATTAAGAACGATGTATTGTGTGAATTTGTGTTTTACCTGTCGGTGAGATCGACATCGAGTTTTTCCTCGATTTGTTGCCTCACTTTCTTAGCTGACATCGTCGTGAGGTCCGCGTCCTTAAGGATGGCTGTAAGAAGAAAAATAAAGAAAATCGACCCGAAACGTATATAAACGATTATCGAAAAAGATAAGACAAGAGAAAGAAGAATAGAAAATGTTCTCAGCGCGTCTATTCGCCGTATCAATGAAACAGAGCGAGAGAGAGACTAGATACGACTGTAACAACAACAATAATAATAATAATAATAATAATATTGAGTAAAAGTAGAAATAAAAACAAAAAAGAAGCGCGTGCGATTCGACAACAATAACGAAGATGGGCTATAATACGAGAAAAAAAATCGAGAAAAATAACACACAGTGAATGAGAGAGAGAGAAGAGGGAAAAGACTATCGCTCTTTCGGCGGGGTAGAGAGAGCGGCCAATCGCCGCGTCACACGGAAGGAGACGCGCCTATTATCGAAAATATCTCAAAACCCTTTCGAATATCGGCTCCGCGATCGGTCAGAGTTTAATTATCTCTTAAAATCCCCGAAATTTAGAGACTACAACTGGCCGAATCGGCCCCGGAGTTCGTTCGCTGCACTGATGGTCGGTCCAAACCTCGTAATGGCTGGCTTGGGTACGCGCTCCGCCGTGTCTCTCGCGCCAAGCACCGAGGCTCCTCGAGTAAATCTGCGTAATTCGACCGTCGACCGCCTCCGATTTATTAACGAAATAAATTCGGCGATCGTCTCCGACTCCGATCGCGACATCGCGACCGATGCGAGGCCCGTATTGACAAAGATGCGACGACTTACCGGTGATCTCCTTCCTGAGCTCGTCCTTAGAGATATCGGCCATGGTGGTGTGGTTGTGGTTCGTCGTGCGTACTGCTACAAACTGAGGCTACGCCGGCTGGCCTCCTGTAGCGTCGATCGTACAGTCGCCGCGCGTGGTGGTAGACCCGCGGCTTCGGCCCGTTGGCTGCGGAATTATATATCTTTCGCCAGGAGCCTCGGATCGTGTGACAATACGGACCGAATTGTATCAGTTTTTTAAGCTCTACAATATTCTGATGACGCCCCTAGGCCGAAACTGCGGTTTATCCGATCGATTTTCGGCCCGCTAGACCCCGAGGTCCGCAACATTTCGCGCGGACTATTTCATGCGCGGCGGTCAAGCTCACTGCTTATTTCTCTGTAATATTGCATACGAATTTGCGCGGTTCTTGCGATAAATAAAGGTTCTGCATTTTTATCGACATTTCTGCCTGTTTATTTTTCGCAATTTCGTCCTCCGTTGTTTATTGCCGTTAACGGTGGGTAAATGCCGCCTAGCGCGTTTGAACGATTCAAAATGGCCGACCGAAACCTTTTCCCGCTTGCGGTCGCGACCGCCGTACGATGTACGAGAATTTTTTAAACGTTCAAAAAAATCGTTTCGGGGCCGATTACAGCCCGGTTATGATCGAGGATGGATCGATGCTGGGATATTCGGGGTCCGATCGACCCCTCGTATCCCAGAATCTGTGATATTCATTATTTGGTAGAAAAATATCGTTTTCCCTCTCATTTAGATCCGATATCCGGTCGCAGGGACGTCGAGATCGAAAGTCGGCTGAGACGCTCTGAACCTGAGCTCTCGTTATCGGATATTTCAATCTAGAATAATCTACGGATCGAGCGGACCCGATTCCGCCTCTCTGTCCGAATTTCTTTGTTGCGATATAATCGTATTCGTTTTTACAGTTGCTGATTTGGATCCGCATACTATATTGATATTTCTAACAGAATTTCTCGGTACTTTTGTGGCGGCGTCTGATAGCCGATCGGCGAACCCGGACGGCGAACTCGATCGATAAGTGATTCCGTCTCTTGTGGTAACAAAGATTTTCCCCGTTATCGACGATCGGTATGAAGAAGGTTGATAAAAATTTGTTAAACTCGCTCCGTCGGTAAAGGAGAAGCGATACAGGAGGTCAGTGGCGCCGCGGGCGGACGGTAGACGAACTTGAAAGACGGCAGGGCGGGAAAATTGAATTTTAAAGATAAAGTATGAACGCAAAAGGCACAATAACAACTCTTTGGGATTTTTCCACCTAATTAGGCGGGAAAAGAATATAAAAAAAAAATGATTTGAAATTTCTGACTAATGTGAGATGAGTAACAGAGAGACTCGTTGGTTTGAATTTATGTGCTTGATTTATTTATCAATAATGAATATTATTGATTCGTAGATTACCTATTTCTTATGTAAAACACACTCTGCGGGGAGTCACTTTGCTTGTGCAATATACACAAAGCTAATAGTTCTTAAGCACTCGACGCCCCGATCGCGATCCTCTATAACGGAGTTACAATAATCTTGTTAAAAAATAGAATAAAATAGAAAATTCCCCTATTTTAGTAGCGGTTCTCAAAAATTTAATTTAAACAAAAAAAACGTCGCAAAAAAAAAAAAAAAATGTTTTCACTATAGCTGAAAAGTGATATTCTTCGTAATTAATGCAATATGCTTTTATAATTGTAATGAAGGCGTATTTTTTTTTTTTTTTCCAAAAAAGTACCGAATTTGGAAGCTGTATATCGACTGAAAATCAATATTTTTGCTGAATTAGCACTAATGACGTCATAACTCTGTTTCTTTAAATAATTTCTGGAATTTATCAAAAATAGTAAAAATATGACCTAATTATGATTTTTTAGAACAGAATACAGAAACAGAAATATTCTTGAAAAAAAAAAAAAAAACTGATAAACAAATAATTATCTCTAACTCCTAGATTTTCTCTTTCTGTTTTTTTTTTCGTCTTTCTCAAAGTTAATTTTTCATTTTTCTTTGTTTTTCTCTTTTGTTTGTTTTCGTTTTGGTTTTAGGATGATTAGCTTATCTTAATTAGACGAGTAATAAACGAGACAATAATACGTCGTCCGATACTATAAGCTGAGAACACCTTTTTGTCCTTGACTAAAACCCTAGGAATACGAGGTTCAGGGTAGGGTGGCTTCCCTATAAAACTAACAATTTCAAGAACAAGGTTCTCAGTGCCAATCGAGCATCTCGGGGCTCTCTTAAAAACAGTTGTAAAAAATATTTAAAAAAAATTAGAGTCTTTTTCAATAGTAAAAAAAATTCAATAATTGAATAAATTGTGAAAACCACAGACTATAAATTTCTTTGAAAAATAAAAAGTGAACCCCAATGTCCAAAATAAAATAAAAACTGCATTATTGCCTGAAATTAGTTGAAAGAGAGCTGAAAAGAAAACATCGAAAGAATGTCGGTGGTCAGAAATTGGTTCATCATTTTTTTGATCGGTGCAGCCTGCACTTGCGGTGGTCGTACCGAGTGCAACGTCACAAATACCGCTCAGATATCATTTTTGACCGGAATCCACGGCGATGGACCCTGCAAGAAGATATCAAATCGGGGGGTTCTCCTCTACGAGGCGTCGCAGCTTATCGTCGAACAGTACAACAGCAAAACTACCGGATTTAAACTAGGTCGGTTCTTCCCCGCGTTAATTCGTGGAAGCCTTCACCTCAAGATTTATTAATTTTATTTAATTTTATTTCATTTTATTCAATAGATATCGACGTCTTCGATACCTGCGGGAGCATCGGTGGAGCTTTAAAGGCTGCCATGAAAGCTCTGGTATCCGCTGATGTGGCCTGCCTTCAGCCACCTCATTACCTTGGTTAGTGGATTTTTTTTTATCGATCCTAGAATAATATAATCGGATAATAATCGGATAAACTAGGATAGAAATATGAATTTTAAGAAAAATGATATATTTTTTTCAAACGTTCTGAAAGGAAATATCGAGTTCAATTTGATGAAAATTGGTGAAAAAACTGGAAAAAAATGTTACACTCTCAGAAATTTTAGGTTCTCGAATATTCTGGGTCGATTTAGAAAAAAAATAAAATCAAAATAAAATAAGAAACCAGTTGGATCAATTTTTAAAGGTCTAGAATATCAAAAGGTGAAAGACCGAAACAAAGAATGGAATCATACATGGAATGATTCATACAGCAGAGATTCAGATTTCTAAAATTAAACATTTCGATATCCACAATATGTTGACAAGAAGTTGGAATTCTAGCCTGTTTTCTTCAATCTCAAGTCCACATTTCATACTTCCGCTTATATCTGACCGTCCTCTGCTCCTAGGTGATAAATGATGAGAACATTTTTTAAAGCTCATATAATTTACTACAAAAAAGATATCAACATTTTTTCTCGTAGATTGAACAGTTCAGAAGATATAAACGCTCAAAGGCTGTCGATTCCAGAACAGCTGATTCGCATAATTAAACCTTCGAAAGGTGAACCAGTTTTTTCAGTTGCTGTTTCCATTTCGAGAAAAAAAGAAGTGCAAAAAAATCGAGGCCATTGAGGCTGCAGATGTCCCATTGAAATCCTGAAAAAAGTCCCCAGAAAATTAACGATTCTCCTTATTCGGGGCCTAGCAGGGCTCTGGTCGGTTTTCCCTATCTAGGGTCTCTAGAAAATTAACGATTCTTCTTATTCGGGGCCTAGCAGGGCTCTAGTTGGTTTTCCATATCTAAAGCCCCCAGAAAAGTAACGATTCTTCTTATTCGGGGCCCAGAAGGGCTCTAGTTGGTTTTCCCTATCTAGAGCCCCCAGAAAACTAACGATTCTTATTATTCGCGGCCTAGCAGGGCTCTAGTTGGTTTTCCCTATCTAGGGTCTCTAGAAAATTAACGATTCTTCGTATTCGGGGCCTAACAGGGCTCTAGTTGGTTTTCCCCATCTATACGAGCCCCCCAGAAAACTAACGATTCTTCTTATTCGGGGCCTAGCAGGGCTCTAGTTGGTTTTCCCTATCTAGGGTCTCTAGAAAACTACCGATTCTTCTTATTCGGGGCCTAGCAGGGCTCTGGTCGGTTTTCCCTATCTAGGGTCTCTAGAAAATTAACGATTCTTCTTATTCGGGGCCTGGCAGGGCTCTAGTTGGTTGTCCCTATCTAGGGTCTCTAGAAAACTACCGATTCTTCTTATTCGGGGCCTAGCAGGGCTCTAGTTGGTTTTCCCTATCTAGGGTCTCTAGAAAATTAACGATTCTTCTTATTTGGGGCCTAGCAGGGCCCGAGTTGGTTTTCCCTATCTAGAGCCCCCGGGAAACTCACGATTCTTCTTATTCGGGGCCTAGCAGGGCTCTAGTTGGTTTTCCCTATCTTAAACCCCCAGAAGACTAACGATTTTTCTTATTCGGGGCCTAGCAGGGCTCTAGTCGGTTGTCCCTATCTAGGGTCTCTAGAAAACTACCGATTCTTCTTATTCGGGGCCTAGCAGGGCTCTGGTCGGTTTTCCCTATCTAGGGTCTCTAGAAAATTAACGATTCTTCTTATTCGGGGCCTAGCAGGGCTCTAGTTGGTTTTCCTTATCTAGAGCCCCCGGGAAACTCACGATTCTTCTTATTCGGGGCCTAGCAGGGCTCTAGTTGGTTGTCCCTATCTAGGGTCTCTAGAAAACTACCGATTCTTCTTATTCCGGGCCTAGCAGGGCTCTGGTTGGTTTTCCCTATCTAGGGTCTCTAGAAAATTAACGATTCTTCTTATTTGGGGCCTAGCAGGGCTCTAGTTGGTTTTCCCTATCTAGAGCCCCGGGAAACTCACGATTCTTCTTATTCGGGGCCTAGCAGGGCTCTAGTTGGTTTTCCCTATCTTAAACCCCCAGAAAACTAACGATTTTTCTTATTCGGGGCCTAGCAGGGCTCTAGTCGGTTGTCCCTATCTAGGGTCTCTAGAAAACTACCGATTCTTCTTATTCGGGGCCTAGCAGGGCTCTGGTTGGTTTTCCCTATCTAGGGTCTCTAGAAAATTAACGATTCTTCTTATTTGGGGCCTAGCAGGGCTCTAGTTGGTTTTCCCTATCTAGAGCCCCCGGGAAACTCACGATTCTTCTTATTCGGGGCCTAGCAGGGCTCTAGTTGGTTGTCCCTATCTAGGGTCTCTAGAAAATTAACGATTCTTCTTATTCGGGGCCTAGCAGGGCTCTAGTTGGTTTTCCCCATCTAGAGCCCCTAGAAAACTAACGGTTCTTCTTATTCGGGGCCTAGCAGGGCTCTAGTTGGTTTTCCGTATCTAGAGCCCCCAGAAAATCCATGATTCTTCTTATTCGGGGCCTAGAAGGGTCCTAGTCGGTTTTCCCCGATTGCGAGTCAATTTCGCTGAGCTTCCCGTTACTTTGAGTTCAAAGAAACCAGAGAAACGGGAATTGAGATTTAAAAATGTGGGAGTCTATGATTCCTCGAATCGTAGTTACGTTCATACACGTCCAGGAAAAGTTAGTCGACCGAATTAAAAAATAAATATCAAGTTGGCCAAGGACTGTAGCCTCGAGCTCAGAGGGGTCCCAGTCTCTCGCTGAATCCAATTATTACATTTCTGAAACGTTATCCGTACCGGGATCGGGAGGGGGGGATCGAACAAGTAACGCAGACAGTTAGTGTCGTTATTACGTCACGGTTATCCATGACCTAGCCTTTTCCGAGTATCTAACAGTTAATATACGGGATAAACAGGTAAAGATTAATGATCTTTAAAAAACAATAAAAAATAATAATAATAATAATAAAATGTGTGTCTCGAGTCAAAGTCTCATTCGTCATTTCAGGTATCATAGGTCCGGATAATCCTACGAATGTCGAAGCCGTACAGAAGGTAACTTCTGTCCTACGGGTTCCGCACCTTGTTCGAAAATCCTCGACTTCCGCGTTCTTGCATCATTTGGCAATGGAGAGTAACTCTTACATCGTACAGGTGAACCGAGTATATAAAATGTACAAAAAAAAAAAAAATGTTTTTGGGATCACATTAATTATTTTTTTTTGCTTCATTTTTGAAATTTTCACAGGGAATCATGAAAGTGATTGAAAAATTGAAGTGGAAAACTTTCACACTTGTTGCAAAAGCTGACGAAGACGGTAACGACGACGTTCAAAATTTGGCTAGAAAATTAACCATAGAAGCTATAGCAAAAAAACTGTGTGTCATCGTTCGTGACGACGACGATGATGGAGGTGAGGAAAATTCAAATAATGCTCGAATTCTTCTATTCCTGAGCGAATGGCTCTCAATTTTTGTTACGTATAAAAAAAAATGTCCTGCATTCGAAATAAGCTATTGAATAAGAAAAAATATTTTAAAATTCTTACATTTTGTACAAAAATAAAAAAAAAAATCGTTTTTTCAAGACTATACAAAGAACATTATCCACATCGGAAAACCCGAACCGTCGTTTTTCGGGGGTCCAGTGAACTCGACGATATTGATAGCGAGCGAGGGAAGTTTGGAGGACGAATTGAGCCGGATTAATTCATCAAACACGATCCTGCTGCTCGAGGACGACAGGTGAATGATAAACAGGCTCGATTAATATTTTACAACGCAAGTTTCACATATTTTTCAGTTTCTCTTTTTTTTATCCCAATGTATATCTATAAAGGAACGAGTGGCATCAACGCCCAGCCCAAACCCCTTGACCTAGAATCTTGAAATTTGGGCAACATGTTCCCTTCCCTTCGTCAACACCCAATAGGAAGCTATTTTTCGAAATTCGCCCCACAAGGAGAATAAAAGGGGTAAAACATGTTTTCGCGGATTCGCGGATATCTCCTCGGCCCGACGAGATATCGACTTCGTTTTCGCTTCAAATTATTGCTCATGCAAATACCTAGAAAGTAGTTTGAGCGTTTTTTGAAATTCGACTCCTAAGGGAATGAAAAGGTGTGAAACCAATTTTGGAGACCGGGGTGCGCGCGCGCAGCGCGCAGGTGAGGGGCCCCTAGTCTTCAATATCCTTTCGCATTTGCCACATCGGAGCTGAAATTTATGCGCATTATCTCGCGTACGAAATCAGTAAATGGTTATGGCGACACGATAAGAACGTCAACTCGATCAATTAAATGCAACAAAGTAGTTTCTCAAGGTTTTCCGAACTCGGTATGCAGGTATATGCATCGAATGGCTCCAGAGCTCATGTTCACTAGCGTGTAAAGAAAGAATCGAATCAGGTGCCGCTCGCACTAATTTATCCATCAATCATGATGGGAAAAAGTTGAGGTAGGTCGTGCGGCTGTCTGTCAACGTACATATGTCACTACGTAAGGTAATTAGTTTATTTATAATTATTCATTAGACTATTGATTGGCGGTTCGAACCCGGTGCTGTAATAGACTCGAGGATAAGAGCAGTTCTAATTGTTATAACAAATATATGAATCAATGAAGAATTAACTGAATTAAAAGGGGAATTAGTTGAATTAATAGAGAAAATCTCCTGAATTAATGAGGTTTAATTATTATGAATTAATCTGAAATATGTTGAATCGAAATCTGAATCAATATCAATATAAAAAAAAATAAAAATACGTTCAATTAGATTAGATTGAATTATTCTGAATTATTTCAAGGAATCTCGGAATCAATGCAGGTATGACTCGATTCTGATATTTTTAAAAATTCCAAAATTCCAAATTTTCTGTATCATACATATATTAATTGCAATAATATGAATCGTTGAAATTTTTGCTATGATATCAATTTAAAATAGGATCAATCTCAATTTTCTACACGATTTTTGTTTCTGTATTTTGAAAAAAAAAAAAAAAAACCCACTTTGATCTTCCACTAATGATTATTTTTGAAAAAAATTAATAAACCAAGTGTTTGATCGATATAAAAAAAAAAAAATTAATTTTTTTTCCATTCAAATCAATTTCAAATCAATTTTAACTCAATGATTATAAAACAAAATTTGATCAAAAACTCTACAGGAATCTAAAAATGCAATTTTCACAGTATTGAATATTCTCTTTAAAATCAAGCTGCCTTCAACTATTCACCCAATTATTTTTTTTCATTAAATAACATAACATGACTAAATTCTCTAAACCTTGCATTGCACACTACGATAAGACCTTGTTCTCCTCGCGGAGAAAGCTATGTGAATGTGCTGCCAACAATATCCTACGATAAATCTAGCGTGTATGCTAGTTGTTTAAAAGAAACAAACACACATACACACGGATGAAATAAAAGTGGAAAAAAAAAGAAAAAAAAACTGAAATAGAGTGAACAGTAACTACACCGATATCCCAGAGCCTCTTACAATTCGTTTGAATAATTACAAGGACCACACGGTCGCTGCAGCCTTGTTGAAAGTTTATTAGGTGTACCTAGACGAGACTACAACGAGAAATTTAGGCAGTGAAAAAATGTTGTCATTGTGACACATCTGCGAGGTGCGATTATTATAAATTAATGTACAATCTGAACCAAAAGTGATTTATTAGGTACTTCGGGATAAGATGAAAATCGGAAAAAAATCAACCACGATCAAGACGATCAAAGTATTGACTTTGAATAATAACAATGCCCGAAAGTTGTCAATAAATTGTTTAAACAAAACATTGTTTAACTAATTTTCTGGTACCGTTATTTTTTCTTCATCTCAAATGAATGCCCTAATTTTTCCGAATACGCATGAATTTTTAAAGAATTTGGTCACTATTTTGCAATTTCCGTTTTCCAAAATTTCCAAATTTGAAAAATGGACAAAAAATTCTGAATTTTGGATACGTTTTGGTGAAAACGACGCAGATTACGATTCCGAAGTTTCCGGAGCGTGGAACAAATAGTTTCGTAAATACAGCCTCAAAAAATTTTCGAAAACGGAAATTTCAAAATAGTGACAAAATTCTTAAAAAATGCATCTGTGTTCGGAAAAATTAGCGCATTTATTTGAGATGAAAAAAAATAACGTTACCACAGAATTTGTTGAACAATGTTTTGTTTAAACAATTTATTGACAACTTTCGGGCATTATTATTATTCAAAATGAATACTCTTATCGTCTTTATCATGGTTGATTTTTTTCCGATTTTTATCTTATCATAAAGTACTCAATTTGCTTAATACAAGACAAGCTAAGATCGGTATTCACGCTCCACCAAGGTCCTTAGCCTGAATTCATTCCCGTGTTTTATAGGCCCAAACGTTCTGTTCTTTATCGTTTGATTCCCATTCAAGACCGCAGCTGAAGCAGGTGCAATTTCGTTAATCGTTGATTGGAAATATGATTAAATTTAACGTGACGTCAGAATTCAGTACTCAAACGAATTCACGTTTATTTTACTCGGTAGAATTAACCCATCTTATAAATGATCATCTAAACACCCTCAGATGCCTAAATTTTTTGGATCTGTGATCAGATTCGTTATCAGTGACCCAAAAAACGTTCGAGTACCAATTTTCGTTAGAATCGGTGAATATCGTGACCTTATCGATCGAATCGGGAATTTGGTTGGTTCCAAGTTTGAAGAAACCGCGTCTATTGAGATAAAAAAAAATCGATCATATTGATTGAGAGCCGATAAAAATTGACTTCCTAACAGGAAATGGAAGATTGGGTCAAGGCAAGTAATTGCGTCTATACACTTTTTCAGAAACGAATTGGACGAGTTACAGGCCAGGGTCGAAAAGTCTAAGTGGTGGAGTGGCGATAAGTCGGGAAAATACGACCCTGAAGAATTGCGAGAGGTACGTTGGCTCCAGGAAGCCGTCAGGTCTTTCGGCACGGCTTTGGACTCGATTTGGTGAGTTCGGTAAAACTGTCGAATCCTCGCGAGGCTAACGCGATCCTTCCGAATCAATGCAGCAAAAAGAAGAAATGCAAGTCCCAGATAAACTCGTCGGACTGGAACGAGATGGTCTCGAAGATCCTCTCGTCGCGGAACGAGCAGCTTTCCGAGGATCCTCGGGGTCTCAATGTCCTCTCTAAAATCGGTGGCTCGGGGATCGAGAGTCTCGGTAAAATTTCCGTCAAGAAAAACGTCGCGAAAATATCCTGGGAAGTCGGCAAGAAGGAGAAGAAGAAGAACAAGAAGGCGAAGGACGAAGAGGACGAGGAGGACGAGGAGGACGAGGACGAGGAGGGCGAGACCCTGCCTGATGCGGTTAAAAAAATTATCGGAAAATCGAAAAACGAAGAGACGACGACATCCGGATGCGTGTCCGGCCTCCTTGAGGCCAAACTCACTAAGAACCAGGAGGAACCGGCGACTCACGTTGTCGTTTCGGAGATGGACGACACCGAGTGGTGGACCATGGTCAGTTTATCCATTTTTTATCCAGTGGAACAGAAAAATTTTTTAAATAAACACTTTTCGTTATTTCATCCTTTCGAGTCCCGGAATCGTCAATTTCAATCTTCGAAATAAATTATATTATACTTTCTAATGGACAGGGTACTGAACTATTTTTTTTCTGGAAGTACTGCAACTCGAGAGTATCGTTCTAAATTTTTGCGATAAAATATTGAAAACTAAAAAAGTTATGAATTTTTTAGTAGAAAACCGTGTTTTTTCGAACCCTTTATTTCAGGATTTTTTTCAGTAGGTACAGTAAACAATTTTTTTTTTTTATGAAAGTACTGCAACAGAAGAGTATCGTTCTAAATTTTTGCGATAAAATATTGAAAACTAAAAAAGTTATGAATTTTTTAGTAGAAAACCGTGTTTTTTCGAGCCCTTTTTTTCAGGATTTTTTTTCAGTAGGTACAGTGAACCATTTTCTTTTATGAAAGTACTGCAACTCGAGAGTATCGTTCTAAATTTTTGCGATAAAATATTGAAAACTAAAAAAGTTATGAATTTTTTAGTAGAAAACCGTGTTTTTTCGAACCCTTTATTTCAGGATTTTTTTCAGTAGGTACAGTAAACAATTTTTTTTTTTTTTTTATGAAAGTACTGCAACAGAAGAGTATCTTTCTAAATGTTTGCGATAAAATATTGAAAACTAAAAAAGTTATGAATTTTTTAGTAGAAAACCGTGTTTTTTCGAACCCTTTATTTCAGGATTTTTTTCAGTAGGTACAGTAAACAATTTTTTTTTTTTAATGAAAGTACTGCAACAGAAGAGTATCTTTCTAAATGTTTGCGATAAAATATTGAAAACTAAAAAAGTTATGAATTTTTTAGTAGAAAACCGTGTTTTTTCGAGCCCCTTTTTCAGGATTTTTTTTCAGTAGGTACAGTGAACCATTTTTTTTATGAAAGTACTGCAACACGAGAGTATCGTTCTAAATTTTTGCGATAAAATATTGAAAACTAAAAAAGTTATGAATTTTTTAGTAGAAAACCGTGTTTTTTCGAGCCCTTTTTTTCAGGATTTTTTTTCAGTAGGTACAGTGAACCATTTTCTTTTATGAAAGTACTGCAACTCGAGAGTATCGTTCTAAATTTTTGCGATAAAATATTGAAAACTAAAAAAGTTATGAATTTTTTAGTAGAAAACCGTGTTTTTTCGAACCCTTTATTTCAGGATTTTTTTCAGTAGGTACAGTAAACAATTTTTTTTTTTTTTTTATGAAAGTACTGCAACAGAAGAGTATCTTTCTAAATGTTTGCGATAAAATATTGAAAACTAAAAAAGTTATGAATTTTTTAGTAGAAAACCGTGTTTTTTCGAGCCCTTTTTTTCAGGATTTTTTTTCAGTATGTACAGTGAACCATTTTTTTAATGAAAGTACTGCAACTCGAGAGTATCGTTCTAAATTTTTGCGATAAAATATTGAAAACTAAAAAAGTTATGAATTTTTTAGTAGAAAACCGTGTTTTTTCGAACCCTTTATTTCAGGATTTTTTTCAGTAGGTACAGTAAACAATTTTTTTTTTTTATGAAAGTACTGCAACAGAAGAGTATCGTTCTAAATTTTTGCGATAAAATATTGAAAACTAAAAAAGTTATGAATTTTTTAGTAGAAAACCGTGTTTTTTCGAATTTAAAGAATCGTCGTTTTACTATTTTTTTAAAATTGATTAATGAATTTGAATCATCGTCGATCAATCAAATATCGATTCTTCAACGATTACATATGTAAAAATGAATCGATCATCATGATATTTGACGAGAAAAAAATATACCTTCGACACTGAGACACGATGACATGTCAAAATACTCGATGACGAGGTGAACCGCGTTTCATTTACTGTTTGAAATAATGTATTCCGAGGAGCTGGATAATTGCGAAGTAATTGAGAACAAGAAAAAGAAAAGAAAAAAAAACTTCGCAAAACCTTTGAATATCAGGAGTGATTAAATTCGCACTGATCATAAAATCTCCGCTGCGAGGCGAACTTGTAGAATAATAGTTTCTTCGAACTATAACAATTGCACAACTTTTTTTTTTTTTTGCAACACGAGTGTAATTAACAGTTGTAAAACGAAAGGCGTGACATTGGGCTAAAAATACTGCGAAATCGACAGAATTTGTTTCGAAACGAAATCCTTGAATACGAAAAATGTCAATTCCAAGATTTTTCCTTACGTCAATAATTTCTGTTCGCATAAAAACCGCAAACTAAAAATCCCAATTTATTTCCCTTTTTCTCAGGTCGCGACCGTGAGCGGAGTCGGAGTGGCCATGTTCGTGATCGGAATACTCGCGGTTTACATCGTCTACACCAACATCCGGGGACCGAGGAGCCCCAAGGGGCAGCCATCCTCCGGGAGGAGGTACAGCGTGGAGAACGACACTTCGTTGCGGAGGGTCGGAAGCGACAGAGAAATGCCAATTTCCGGTGGGGGAGGCGGAAGGAACCAAAGACAAGCCCCTAGGTCTCCTCCACCCCGTTCGCTTCATCGTAGGGACAGCATCAGGAGCAATATTTCGGACAGAAGTGTCTGATTTCTGGTTTTCTATTTTTCAAAATTATAAATTTGATTAAAAAAATTGAAATCTTTTCGCAATCTTAGTAGAAAAAAAATTCTATCAGGTTCTTTTTTTGTTTTCTTTGATTCAGATGATATTAAAAGAAGAAAAAAAAAGATCTTCTTTGTTTCGAATTTTTATTGCAGATCGAATTGCATATTTTTAATTTTTTTATTCAAGATTTTTCAAAATTCAATAACAATTTTCTCAAATTTCAAAATTTTTTTCCAATAAAATTTTCTATTTTATAAAAAAGAAGAACAAGAAGAAAAAATAATTTAGAAGAAAAATAATTCTAGTGTGATTGTTAATTATAAAAAAAAAACATATATTAGAATTTTATGGATATATTTTGTTTGTATATTTATATAGAAAAAAAAATAGTATATTTATTCCTATTTAATAGATGATAAAATTATAGTACATTATAGTGTAATTTTTACTTGTAGAAAAACCAAACCAAAAAAAAAAAAAAAAGAATAAGAATAAGAAATTCAATCTATTATGTTGAATATATATATATATATATATTTATATATTATATTATAAATTAATTATTGTTATTAAAATAATTCTGTGTATAAAAAAAAAAAAACTACCTGTTTTCGATGTATGAGTTATAAAATAATAAATAAAAAACTAAGTGAAAAACTATGAAGAATAATTAATTAACAGAAGTGTGTGAGGAGGAGGGGGGTATGAATAATAATAAACGTTGATTGAAAGTATAATGAAAAAAAATAAAAGAAAATAGAAAAAATTATGTAAGGTAGTTTAAGATGTGACGAAGCATATTATTATAACATTTTTCATATGTGGAGTATACGAAGATGTGGGTGTGCTTACACCAGCTACATCCACGTACCCACCGCGGATGTCGCGTATTAAATTATAATGGGAAATAACCTATTCTATATAGATCAACTTATTGTTCTCACCACTTGACCCAATCAAGAAATTTAACTCGCCGATGGCAATAAGTTGCGTAATATCGAACAATTTATGACCCCCAGGTCTGCAGGTATTGGAATTATTTAGTTCCATGTCCTAGTGGCTTGAAAATCAATATTTCGACATTTTTTTGATTTTTTTTTTCATATCAAACGGATCGAAAATTACATCCTGGTGGACGCAGGTCATTTCTGACCACGGTTAGATTTTTTTTCAAATTCTGAGACCCAAAAGACGTTCAGGTATCAATTTTATCGCAATTCTTTATCCTCAGATAAAAAAAATCGATCATATCGCAGTAAAAGAAGGGCATGAAGTTTCATTTTCTTAATTTTTTAGAGCCGATACCGATTAATTTCCAAACCGGAAGTTGAAAATTTGGTCAAGGCAAATCACTGACTTTGATCAAAGTTTGATTATCATTATGAAAACAAAATTGGAAAGGACCTTCAATTGATTATAATTGTTATTCGCCACGTTAATTAGTCTTCGATTTGAATCTGGACCAAAAAAAACTTGAAAAAAAAATGGCAGCAGTTGTAAAATGAACTTTCTATAAATAAATCGTATCGTTTTTTATCACACATGAATTAATTATCATTAAACAATGAAGATAATGACCGAAGGATCTGGAAACATCGTCGCTCGACCTTTTTTTTATCTTTTTTACTCGTTTTTGGTTTTTTTTTTGGCTTGCCTTCAAGAGGTTTATCTCTCATTAAACAATTCCATTACTTTATTACATTGCTCAAGGAAAAAAGAAAATTACGTGTCTCTCGAGCGAATCCGAAATAGGGCCTTGGAAAGCTGTACAACAGGATTTCGACATTCCCTGACTCATGCAGCGCAATATTCAACGTCAATAAAAATAAAGAGGAACGAGATCCCATCGTGGCTCCCATCTTGACGTATATTGTTAAAAAAAAAGAGAAGAAACAAAGAATCTTAACATTCTTGAGCGAAATGAAGCCTGACTCACAGCCAAAAGTAAACTCATGCTGATACGATTTTTCCCTGAAAATTTAATAAAGCGTTTCTTGTTCTGTTTCTTAAAAAAAAAAGAAAAAAACTAGTAGAAAATTTCCTTCTTTCGATGGATAAAAATTATAAGAATAATTGTAGTGCAAAAATTGTATCTGTTTGACTTTTTTCACAAATTTTTCTTCCAGTTTTTGTAAAATCTGCATTTATTCTTTTTTTTTTTTTGGGGCGTCTTCAATTTATGATAAGCCGAATTTGATAAAAATATCGCACTTCTAGAAAGACTATGAAGACTTTAGACTTATGACAGCCGATCTATACGATCGTCCTTCAAGTCTTCATGGCTCGATTGTGTACGTACCAGATGGACTAGATTCATCTGGATCAATAAAAAGGGCCGCCTACTACTATCTTAATGCAAAGGAGATCGATTTTTTCTTTAATTTCTATGTTTTATTTTGTTAATTAACTGCGTTACCGACCTTCTATACACTGCAATTATCCCGTTCACATTCATCACCGGTAATAATTACCAAACACAACACAACCTCGATAAGTTATTAAGTCAAAGTGAATTATACTGTCGATAATTAACCGTACGATATTGAAGAGAGAGAAAAAAACTGAGATTTTATAATGATAACAAAAAATTGACGAACGAAAAAAGAATCGTAATCAATTAGTTTGAATATTATAATCCTACTCCATACTTGAGCTTCACTCAAATTCACAAAAAATTGCCTACACAAATTCGTACTTTTTTTAACACTCGATTTTATTTGAATAATAATTCTGCGGAGTTTGTTTTCAATCAGTGACGATGTGACTTAATTAATTAATTGCGGCTTCAGCTTCGGGCAGCTGTGTCAAATATATTTAAATGTTTTTTAAAACAGGATCTCTTATTTTTCTATCCATATTCGAATGCAGCGCTGCAATCAGGTTCAGACGTCGTCTTATCGCGAGCGAGGTCGATGGTCTCGCGGCTCGAGTCTCTGGCTGCCGCGCGGGAGACCCGGGTTCGAATCCCGGCTGATGAAAGAAGATTTTTTTCTCATTCGTAAAATCGCGGAAAAGGTGCAAATTTGGTTGAATGGGTGTCGACCGAAGGATTGAATGAAAGCTTGTTGTCTTGATTATAAGATTTCTCGCACATCGCAGCTCTTCGTGCGTCACTGCGGTATGAATTTCACACGGACTGAAATCCGCAGGGACTTTCCCTGTCCCCGGTTCGACAATCCTTCTCTCGCATTTACGGTCGGGTCGTTCACACATGATTCAAGGAAATCATGCGTTCAATAGTGTAATAAGAAATAATGGAATATTGTCAACCAAAAATGATTCTCGTCGGCAAATTGAGTACTTGATGATGAGATAAAAATCGGAAAAAAATCAACCATGATAAAGATGATAAGAGTATTCATTTTGAATAATAATAATGCCCGAAAGTTGTCGATAAATTGTTTAAACAAAACATTGTTCAACAAATTCTGTGGTAACGTTATTTTTTTTCATCTCAAATGAATGCCCTAATTTTTCCGAATACACGTGAATTTTTTAAGAATTTTGTCACTATTTTGAAATTTCCGTTTTCGAAAATTTGTTGAGGCTGTACTTACGAAACTATTTGTTCCACGCTCCGGAAACTTCGGAATTGTAATCTACCTCGTTTTCACAAAAACATATCCAAAATTCAGATTTTTTTGTCCATTTTTCAAAATTTGGAAATTTTCGAAAACGGAAATTTCAAAATAGTGACAAAATTCTTAAAAAATTCATGCATATTCAGAAAAATTAGGGAATTCATTTGAGATGAAAAAAAATAACGTTACCAGAAAATTAGTTAAACAATGTTTTGTTTAAACAATTTATTGACAACTTCCGGGCATTATTATTATTCAAAGTTGATACTTTGATCGTCTTGATTGTGGTTGATTTTTTTCCGATTTTTATCTTATCCCGAAGTACCTAATATTTTCGATTTTAGTGCTTTCGATATACTTTTTTTTCTTCATCTTACTGGCTATTATTATTATTATTATTATTATTATCTGTTTGACAGCATTGATTACACTTCTTCAAATTCTATACTTCTTTTATACTGCACAGCGAGCGAGTGAAAAATGAAATATCATCTAATAAAACTCAATTTTTGCAAAAAAGAAATTTTAATTTATCTTAGGAGAGTGAAAATTAATTATCAACTTTTTATTGCGTCAAATAAATCGATCGACTATAGGTGACACTTTTTTTTTTTTACTTTACTGATGGTACATATTATCTGTACTAATGTATTATTAGTACCGTTGAATGTTACACATGCAAAAAATGTTGTTCCCTTTTTTTTCAGGACAAGGCCTCGTCAAAACTCGGATGAATAATTATTCCAATAATTTATATCCTTTAAAATTGTAGTTTTATTACTCGACTTTACTTTTTTTTTACTTTTATCGCTTTATTTTACGATCCTACCTATAAAATATTTGTCAATAATGTGTGGCTCAATAATTAATTCTTCAATACTTCATAAAACGGTATATATAAAATTATGTTCAAATTGAAGAAGAAAAAAAACACACATTATTTTTGCATTCATCAAAATTACTTATTATACAGTTTAACAAGAACAGAATCGAGATCGAGGGCATTAGAATAATTAAAGTCAGGATTTAGGCGATTTAAATTGTCAATTCAATTCAAGCTAATTCTATTCATCGTTTCATTAATTTATTCTCAATACTGCAACTCGATTCGTTGATTTCTATTTTTTCAATATTTTTTTATTATTTATTAACTGGAATTCGAGTCGATGTATAATATTTCAATAATTTGCACAATAATGATATCGAATTATTATTAAATTTGTTATCAGAGTTTATAAAACGATCTCAAAATTAACATGATTTTTTAATCTCGAAAATCCGAGCGAAACTCCTAATTAAAATTGACAAAGATTTGAATTCAATGATTTTCGCCATTTTTTCAACTGTGGCTTTCTAATCGACCGATGCCCAGGCTAATTCCTAATCGATCCTTTCGGTATCACGTTTCGTTTCCAATCAAAGGTTCCTCAATAGTACATTGTGTATCAAGGGCGCAAAACACTATTTTTCGAGTGTGAAATTTGCAGTACGAGCCGAAGGCGAGTGTACTGCAATCACACTCGCCAAAATAGCCTTGCGCCCGTGTTGCACACGATTTTTTTCTCAACACCTGGTCTGCAAAAATGCCTCTTTTCAGACCGAGTGAGCGGGCGCAAAACGGAACTTTGCGCCCGAGGGCAGGAAAAGAGTCGTTTGCGCCCGCTTTAGGCGGGCGCAAAGCACATTTCCGCCCGAGGGCCGAAAAGATCTGTTTTGCGCCCGCTCAAGAGGTATGAAAAGTGGCATTTTGCGACCGGGTGTGAGAAAAAGGTATTTTCCGATTCCCTGCGTTCCTTGGCACCGTGTCCACGGCTCATTCGGCCCCATACGCATGCACTGAGCATAATATGTGATGACGACTATGAGAGAATGACGCCGGGACCATGTTGCGAATCGCAGGGAGGCCGCGTTGGGCAAATGCGGAACATAAAAGACCTCATGCACGCTGAGGTTTGGTATAAAAGCGAGGCTAACCACAAACGGGTTTACATTCCCGTAGTATCCGCAGCGCGGATCGAGAGACGCCGGACAAATATCAACGACAAATGAATTATAATAATCGATTTTTGATTTTTTGAAAAAAAAATCGGCGAAGAAGAAGAAGAAAAAATATCATTAATTTTCTGTCTTGTCATCGCGAAAAAATATTTGCCGGTTCGAATTTTACTATATCTTATCATAGTATAGTCGTTGGGGGAGTCTTTGATCTGTTACGTCGTTTGTGGATAAGTGCGGGAAAAAATTTGAAACGAAAACCGATAATTACAGTGATTTTGATCTACGTACGAATGTGAATAAAAGACATTTTGAATTTCATATCAAAGTGTGAAAAAAAGAGGAGAAGAAGAAGCTAAAATAGTGATTTTCAAAAAGGAGATTAATAGGCGAAAAGGTGAGCATATATCACTTTGGGAAATTAAATCCGTTTTTCAATCCATTTTATCGAATTTTCGATCTCGAAGGGATCGAAATTTTTTAAATTTACCAGCGACAAAAATTGAGCTTTAATTTTTTAGAATTTGATATCTAGATAACGTTTCTACATATGTGACCAATTAAAATGCAAAAGAAACAAAATTCGATTGCACTCAAAACGGCAAAAAATTGCGTTGAAGGTTTTACTAATTCTCTTATGCTAAAATGAGAAGAAGAAAGAAAATAAGAAATCAAAAGAACGATAAGGTTTTTATACTCGAATTGATATAAAATGTGGCTGACAATAAGATAAAATTGAATACAATTGAACGGAACTCGGTAAGAAAGAACTCGGGCAAGCCGCACATACTCGCATCAATTGAATTAGTTGTATACAAGGTCTTGTGATTTATATCCGGTGCTGGATGGCCGTTAGCGAGCACGTAAAACTCTAGAGAAAAAAAGGGAACGATAATTGAGAAGATAAGAAATATTGTCTTGCAGAGAAAATCTAAAATAAGAAATTAACGAATTTTTGGAACGTTCAGGATCAATGAGAGATGAAATAAAAAATCATACAATATCGAATAATTTTTTAAATGTTCATAAAATGATTAAATAAAATCGAGAATATATCATTTTCTATTATTTGTTTTATAGATACCAAAATCGAGGCAGAATTTATTAATAATTTTATCAAATTTTTATCCTCTCGTATAAATAATGAATTTTTCCCCCTGGTACAACGAAGTGTCTGTATCTATAGACTCGTAATCGACTGCAATTTATGCTGCACTTTCGCCTTATGGTATACTTATGCATGTATATATACGCGTTAACGTCCGCTGCGTTGCTGCACTACGGACTGCAATGTACCGTATACAAGGACACAGAGTCAAAGCTCCGATGTGGAAAGTTGCAGCGAAAGCTGAAGTGCATCGCGATTTGATAAATTGCGCATCGTAGGCTGACTCGATGTAAATGCATTTTTTTTTTTATATATATAATTTTTCAACAAATTAACGATTTTACTTATATTATATGTTAATATGATTAAAAGCAATTAAACATTTGGATCAATTATCAAGAATTTAGTGAAAATTGATAAATTGGAACTGATAAGAAATTATCGTGTTACTTTGATATTAAAAAATTATTGAAGATTGAAATTTTATCTAATAATCAATTAAAGTAAGTGAATTAAATTTAATTGATTGGATGAATTTGAATCAACAAGAATTAATTAGAAGAATATTAATTGAAAAAAGTGTGATAAATTATTAATTAATAATAATAATAATCGAATCGATGGAAGTAAGAGAAATTCATCAATTTGAGTCAATTAATTGACAGAAATAAATGAATCAATTTCAATAAATTGATTATAAAAATTATTGAATGGGGTCTATTATCACTATTTGCTTTTTCTTTACTATAATTATTAACAAGTGCGTAGATATTGATGTAGAATTGATTAAATCGATATTTTTTCCTTCAATTTTTATCTTACTTTATTTATTTATTTTTCATTCATTCAAGGTTTAACCAACGATAAATCAAATCGCGGTGAGATCTTCCTTCCTGTTTCTTTTTTGTTCCTGTATTATATGTATACACGTTCAGTTCGCCTGATGTTTGTCGATAAATAATAATCTATAAATAACGAGGATATATAGTCACATCAAAAATGAATGACAAAAAAAATAATAATAATAATAATTGGTGGGTCGTGGCCGCAGATCTGAACAAGGACATTGACTTTCGTATTTAGTATATATGTCTGTATGCATATACGATTATGGAAGGAGTTTCACAATTCTTTTATTATTATAACCCTGTGGAGTTATTAGCCATTTCGCAATTATCCTAGTAATAATAACGGAACCAAATCGAGAACATAAATGTTTAAGCGGAATTAGAACACTCGAATAAAAAAAGGTCGACATGGTCATAAAGAATTCATTGAAACGAAACAAACCTGAATCTTTTACAAAAAAATAAAAAAATTTACATCGAAAGTTCCTCAGCTACTATTTCTTTTCTTTATATATAATCAGGATCGAATTTTTGGGGAACAATTATGAATTTTGAATTTTGAATTTTAGTTATAGAAGAAAATTCATTTTTGCTCAGCTATTTTGAATTTTCAAAAATAAAAGTTTCTTAATTCTTAATTTTTTATTTTGATTTGGGAATAAAGAAACTTGATTGATAAAATTTGAATTCCAATTTTTTACAGAATTCAAAGATCAAGAAGATTATAAGAAGAAAATTCGTTTCAAATTTGCAAACGAAAATTCATCCTGTCACGATTTTTTTTTTCTTCATCAGTGAATGGAAAAAATAAAATTCTATTGAAATATCTAATGAAAAACGGAAATTCAGAAAATATCAAAATGATCGCGAAGAATATAGCAAAATTCAATTAGGCATAATTATTATTGCTGATTTGATGCGATACAAATTATAGTAGATCGAGTGATAATTTATTTATGTAAACGAGTAAATAAATACTCCTTTAATCCAGCCTAATCTGACCTCAACATTTATGTAATGAATATACGTTTAATTGGTAAATGAATGTAAAAAAAAAAAAAAAACATACATAAACTAATGAAAAAGAGGAAGTATATGAAATGAAACTCGTTTAATGTCACGTGCATTTATCACGGTTCAATGCATGGTCGATTTATGGATGTAAAAAACTGCGAAAGCCACGGCAACGCTAATTAACTTTGCGTGCATTTAATGAATAAATTTATTATAAATTTATTGTATATACATCGGCAATTATTTCTTGCAAACTGGGATCGTTCGCTTTTTTTTTTGTTAATTCATTCATTGTAGTAATTGGAAAAAAAAAAATTAGAAATGCCTTAATTAATCATTCTATCACACAACCCAAATGTGGAAATTATCAGAGAAAACAAAAATTCACTTGAAAATGATTCCATTGAGTTTTTTTTTTAAATATTTTTATGTGTCATTTGATTTGTGATTAATTATTTTTAACTTCTTTTATTTTATTTTTTTTATTTTTGCGAAGCTGATTAGACAATTTTTTGCTCCAGTACAATCTAAGAAAAAAAGATATATGCGATTTTGTATAGATAAAAAATTTAATTTATCAAATTCCATCACAATGAGAAAAGTACTGAATAATTAATTTATTTATTAACGTAGGTACATAAATTAAAACCAATACAATTATGTGTTAATTTTCAATTATGTAGGATTTTTTTTTTAATTGAAAAACAAAAAATGTCAACCGACCTTATCAAAATTTATGAATGATATGAAAAAAAAAAACTACATATTTTTGTATACAATTGTATAAAAATAGTTGTGGGATAAAATTTGTCGATCTTTTATAAAATATAGAAATAACAAGGATACGATCTAAATATAGAATAAAAAATCATAACTACGCATAAAAGAAGTGGGAAAAATAAACTACATATGTAAATATTAATATTGGTAATAATTCGGTCAATTTAATTTAATCGATCAAACATGATTAGGAATTCATATTATGGCAATTATATGTAGTCCGGTCCCATTCATATTTATTAATCGGAGTATCACGTCTGTGTGAATTTTTTTCATTTTTTATTATCATTTATAGATAATTATCTGATCGTTATCATTAATACTTTATATTCGTATTTGGAATTTTACCGTTTTATTGTAACCGCGGTTACAATTTATATTTTGGGGGGTCAAGTTTTATGCAATGATAATTAATTTTACTTTATTATTAAAATGAAAAAATGAAAAATTTAATTTTGAAACGCAGATTTTTTGAATCGATATTTTCGATACCATAATTCTTAAGTAACAATCATTTCAATCAGAAATTGAATATTCATTATCATTAATCACGATTAAAATTTATCGTCGATAAAGTTCGAAGAATTATATAATACAAACTCAAAATTGAGTGTGAAAATGGTGAAAAAAACCAACCGATTTAGGCTCTAAACTGAGAAAAAATCTTCCAATTTGAAAATTCAACGTAAAATTCGTTATCAGCGACCCAAAAACTATTCGAGTAACAATTTTTATGGAATTTCGTTGATCGTTTATCGAGATATCGTCGATTTTATTCTATTTTTGAAAATTCTAATCGCAATAAGCGCTACAGCCGAATTGAAAACCTCCTCCTTTTTTTAGAAGTCGGTTAAAAATCTCTCAACGCGGCTCGAAATAGGAATGACAATTCTGGTGTACTTCGAGACAGTACCTTTCCATCAGAAGAAGAAAAAAATAGAATAGAAGTGAAAGGAAAGATATTAACGGAAGCAATTAAGATTAAAAACGTCTGTCCAATTAGCTGTGTCATATCTATCCAATAGACAATAATAGTATCCTAGGCTTCGAGCGCCGCAACGGTCTGCATACAATGGTACTAATTTTTATAATTCCATCTCTCTCTTTTACAAATAAATGTTTATTATCTTCGATTTTGGAGTAATTACAATTTTTTATTTCATCTATAATACCAAAAATGTAATAAAAAATCGACGACTCTGTGTCTAGATGGGTTCGTTGAAGCAACACTCGGTCCTGAAGGGAGAGAGCGTCGGAAGACCCAACGAAGAGGTGTTGATCCACAAAATATTTTCTCAGGTAGCGGCGAACAATCCAAATCACACGGCTATAATCTTCAAAGGTGAGTCGTCGCACACCCTCCCAATGAAACATTTTTCTCATCCTCGTGCGACATTATTCCAGATGAATTTGCCAAGGAGAGAATATTGACCTACCGACAACTCGACGCCCTGACAAACCAGCTGTCCCGGGTCCTACTCAAGCGCTGCGGGAGGACCGACAGCCCGGATTCCCTCGTGGCCGTTTCGATGCAGCCCACCGATCGTCTTCCCACTTTACTGCTCGCCACGCTGAAGGCTGGGATGGCCTACCTTCCCCTCGACCCGGGGTTCCCAGCGCCCAGGGTCCAGCACATCATCCAGGAAGCGCAACCGAGACTCGTAGTCGTCGAGGAAGGAGGTGATTCTCGCTAATTATTGATTGAATCCTGAGCTATTTCCCTCCCCCGGAGTGATAAAAGTAGATAATCTTCTAGAAAAACTACGGATGACCTGATTTACCTGCAACAATGTGTACCGCAGGAGTTGGGTAACGACTCGCAGATAATGAGACAAAGAGTATCCTTAGTTTGGTGTCGCAACGGAGGAAATAGAGTTGGAAAGGCAGCCTTGCGGGGCTCGGGCAATAAATAACGATTTTAAAAGGAGTCTTCAACACGTTACCATCATGCATTAGCATACTGCACTATAATCATACTCACGTCAATTACCGCAGTGCATTCTCGCATGAACAAATCGGGAATTTGAATCAGATTTTGAGACAGCGAAACGGAAAGGACAAGATTAATATGTAAATTATTACTCATTATCGCAATTCTTTATCGCCAAATGCCTGTTGAGCCATGTTCGAACTCGTTCCGATGTGTTAAACACTCTGAAACTGAAACTCGTTTGTCACTGGTGGATATAAATTACAAGCCGGACGACGACCACCCTACCATTTACTCGCACGACTGGTTTCAAGATCTCATTATCACGCTGCGAAGATTAGGAACGACTTGACGAATTCAAAGAGATTCAAATTTCCAAGAGACTAAATTTAGAATTCCTATACATGGTTTCGGATATCCTAACGTTTCCAGCCGATATGACAATCTACGAGGGAACGGTCGCCCTGACGTACTCCCAACTGGTCATCGAGGCTTCGCAAGAATCGGCGGAGTCGTTGAACCTCGAAGTCTACCCGGAGCTGGCTCTGGTGCTCTACACCTCAGGGAGCACCGGCGTGCCGAAAGGCGTCCGACTGCTTCACGCAACGATGATGAACCGTCTCAGCTGGCAGTGGCGAGCGCTCCCCTACTCGGCGACGGAGGAAAGATGCGTCTTCAAAACGGCCCTGACCTTCGTCGACAGCGTTTCGGAGGTCTGGGGACCCCTTCTTCAGGGAAGGAGCGTCGTCGTGGTGCCAAAACACGTGACCAAGGATCCGCAGCGGTTTATCGACCTGCTGGAAAACCACAAGGTGAGACCAACCGCCGAATTCGAATGATCAAACTCAATCTCCTCGCCTATGAATTAATTATCCAAAGATCGAACGCCTCGTCTTGGTTCCGTCGCTGCTCCGGACCCTCCTGATGTATTTGGACATGCAGACCGACGTCAACCTCCTCCGAAGCCTCAAGCTCTGGGTCTGCTCCGGAGAAACGCTCGTCGTTTCCCTGGCGGAGAAATTTCTGTCCAGATTCCCGACCGGAGAACACACGCTCGCCAATTTCTACGGCAGCACGGAGGTCATGGGGGACGTGACGTACCATCTGATCAACCACCCGAAGCAGCTTCAGGGTCTGGACAAGGTTCCGATAGGAAAACCGCTGGACAATACCATCGTCTATCTGGTCGACAAGGAGATGCGACTCGTACCGCAGGGAGAAGTCGGCGAGCTCGTTTGCGCAGGGAGGAATTTAGCTGCGGGATACGTTCGGGGAAGAGATCCTCACCGATTCGTCGAGAATCCTCACGCCGTTGACCCGGGTAAATATTTGAGAATATCGCTGATCATGTATTCATAAAAAATGTTGATGAATATTTCATCAAGAATGGGTGTGAAGTCGTTCCGCGCAAAAAGTCGAGCTCGTAATGACAGTGATTATCCAGGAATGACCGTTGTTCCGCAATAGCGGTATCAACTGTGTAGCGATTACCAAGGCCTGACCAGCGGAGTGTAATGATTGCTGCGGATAATGAGTTAATCGTTGAATTAGACAGCGATAGGGTTTCACAGGCTCCGATATCGTGTACCGGTAATGGGCTGGCGTTAACTATCGCTAATAGGGACAAGCTCGGCGTAATTTATGGGTAGAAAAAAGAAGACAGATAATAATTAGCAGATTAAATCTGTCGATGAATGTGTGAAAATTCGCACCGCAGTCAATCAAAATGAAACAGTCCATTTCCGGTGTTTAGAATACTCTCGTATCTATCGAACGGGGGACTACGCCAGGATGATAAAAGGGACTGTGATCTACGAGGGAAGAACCGACGCGCAGATCAAGGTGAGGGGGCACCGCGTGGACCTCGCGGAGGTGGAGAGGGCCGTCGGCTCCTCCCCAGGAGTGGACAAGGCGGTGGTTCTCTGCTACAAACCCGGCGAACTTTCCCAGGTGACTATCGAAGCGTAGGAAATGAAATAGAATCGGAGTTCGTCAAGGATTCTGATCCGTGTTCCAGGCTCTGATCTCCTTCGTAACGGGGAAAGAAAGTACCCTGATATCCGGAATGCAGATAGAATCGTACCTCCAGACTGTGCTTCCGCCCTACATGATACCCCAGGTGATAGTGATAGACGCTATTCCGCTCCTGGTGAACGGGAAGACGGACAGACAAGCCTTGCTGAAGCTGTACGAGTCGTCGACCGACGGTGAGAATTTCGAGACTGCGGTCTCGTTCGGCGGAAGATTAACGCTTTTGTTCGTAGAAGAGGAATTCTCTTCCGGTTGTGACTACGAGAACGTTCCATCGGCGCACGTGCAGGCAGCCAGGGTTCTCTTTCCCACCGTGGCTTCGGTCGTCGGGAGAAGCGCGAGGGCTGCGGTAACGATAAACGCGAACTTTTACGAGCTCGGAGGTAACTCGTTGAACTCTATCTACACCGTTACGAGACTCAGAGACCAGGGATATCAGATCGGGATAACCGATTTCATCAGCGCCAAGAACATGGGAGAAATATTGAAGAGAATGAGGATCGAGACGGACTCGGATTCCGAAGAGTCGCAAGACGGAGAGCAATACGTGATCGAAGAACTGAACGACTCTCATAAGAAGGATGTGATCGAGTGAGATTTTCTCTGCTCAAACCCCTCGGTTCTTTTAAAACAATTTTCTTTACGCCGCAGGATGATAACGGAGAGCTTCTACTCGAAGGCGGACCTCGAGAAGTGGCTGATGCCCGACATATCGAGGGAGGATTACTCGGACCTGATGACCAAGCTGTGGGACCCGCTGGTGTCCAAGGGTCTGAGTTTCGTCGTTAAGTCTCAGTCCGGAGAGTCTCTGAGCGTGGCGTTGAACTTTGACGCCCGAGACGAGCCGGACATTGAGATAAAGTCCAAGCTGATCGTAGTCTTCGAGTTTTTGGAGTATCTCGAGGGACCGATCAGAGACGGACAACTGCCCAAGGGAAAGGGACAGATTCTTCATTGCTTCATGATGGCGACCAACAGCAATCTCAATTCAGCGGAGAATATTTCCCTCATGAGGGAAATGGAGGAGCACGTCCTCACCGTCGCCAGACAGAAGGGATACGCTGGCATCTTTACCACCAATACCAGCCCTCTGACGCAGGTGATTGATCATAATCAATATTGAAAATCAATTAAAATTCATTATAGAGGTCATTGTTGATTGAAGATTGTTTAAAAATCGGTAAAGTTGAAAGAAAATGAGTTCAAATTGATTAAAAATCGTTCAATTCGGGCAAATTGTAATTTCAGCAACTCGGAATGGACGTTTACGGGTACGAAGTGCTTCTGGACTACCAAGTGAACAAATACATCGCTCCGGACGGTTCGAAGCCGTTCGGTAAGGCCCGTGACGATCAGCGTGCGCTGTGTTCTTGGAAGAGGGTGTAGAGTTCCTCGCATACCGTAAATGAGATTGATAGAATCTGGTCAGTATTATAGAAAAAAAAAAAAAAATGTAAATAGTGTTAGAAGCGTCTTAAGACCACCGACGGTGAAAATCCTCCTCGCATAATCATTCACAATTATTTATGACTAGCTAATACTCTAGCTTTATTCACATATTGTTAGTTCTATTAATAATCGAATAGTAATTACAGATCCGATTAGATTGAATTAATTATGTATAACGAATAAAATAGGTCAGTTATCGATTCGTATCTCGCCTACGATTATAAATATATGAACTTTCAATTAATAAGTGGCTGAATAAAAAAAATCCAAGTAATATTAATGTTGATGATAACAATCTGTATATAATTAGAGGCCATTATCGCTATCAATCAATCTATACCTAGTTAAGTAACGGAAAAAAAGTTGCGTTCCAGATCAGAGCATAATCAGGTTCTCCGCTATGGCTAAATTTATCAGAAAATTCTCAACCGCAGGCGCCAGGTTTTTTTCCCTAAACGTTTCTATGGACACCATTCGCCTTCCCTCGGGTGTCGTCACGCTCGCCAATGACTTTAGTTGGTTCAGTAGGTCCTGAGTTTTATCAGATATCTCTGATATTATCTGGTTCTCGGTGTGCGACTGGTTGTCCGCCAGCTGGACCATGAAGAGGGCGATTTCTTTGTGGGTTTTTGTCATCGTCAGACTTTCTGAAAATGTTTAAACGCGTGGTTTACAGAATTTTGGTCATTTTCGCTCCGATTATTCGCTACCTTTGGCGTGCGGAGCCACGGTGATCTCTCTCGCAGGCAAATTCACCAGGAGATCGTAGAGCTCAGATCTTGACGCTACCAGATTGTCTCTGCACCCTGCGATGTACGAAGAGTGACCCTGGAAATTAGCCGGGAGCTTTAGAAGATATTTTTAGGGACTCTAAAATACGATTTCTTTCAATTATAGAGAATTGGATTCTGTTTCTTTACATTATTTCAGAGTAATTGACCAAAAAGAGAGCAAAATCGGATCAAAACTGGTTCATCTCGTTCAATAACTGATTAGAACCGGAAAAAACAAGGAACCTTGAGTTCGAGGACTTCGTCTTTGACGAGATCGACCCAAGGAAACAAGTGTTCCGTAACGTTTCTGTGCTTCATAAAAGCAGGAAAAGTCTGTATCCATCTGAGAAGCTGCTCGAGACTATGATGATAAACGATGATCCTTTTCTTGAGCAAAATCGCTGTGTATATGAGGATAGTCTTGAGCTCAAAGGCCTTTATGAGGCCTCTGACGTTGGTGTTGCCGGTCGCCCTCCGCCCGGAGTATTCCTCGCAGACAAAGGTGCCGTTGTCCTGAGCGGTGCAGGAGCCCTTGGTAAACACTGAGAGATAGAGCTGGAGCAGGTCCGTCGGGCTTCCGGTACGGCAGTAAGTCTTGCCGAGCACTCGACAGAGCGCCTCGTACTTCTGGGGGTTGAAATCCCTCGCGAATAGGACCAGGGCTAGCTGCTTGACCTGTAGAGAGCGATTAACTGGATTAATATAGATTATTTTCATTTGTTATCGTTGATCAATTTTTGTAGTCCCACCCTGGGAAGATTGTCCGCCTCTGATATCTCGCTGGTTTGTATATAGAACCAAGAGTTTGGACCGTGTCTGGCGTAGACGAACGGAATAACGTCTTGTTCAGATTGGAGAGAAAACTTTCTGAGCGCTATCGATTTCTGCGATTCTGTTACACCGGGAAAATTCCACGTCCAGATAACGTCGCCGTTGGAGTCTTTTTCTGAAATTTTATTGTTTTTTTCATAACAATGTATATGTGGGATTTTTATTAATTGATTGATTGTCTCAATTCGTCGATGAATGATCTTTTTAAAATTTTTCAAAAACTGAGTCACCAAGTTTTTAAATCGAAATATCGAAAAATCGATTGTATACAATCGATTAATCGATGTTTTCGAATGACGAAAAAAAAAATAATCGAAGAATCGATTAGTCGACGTTAAAAAATCGACAATATATAATCGATGAATCGATGTTTTCATAATTGTTCGAAGATCGAAAATAATTCGATTAATCGATGTTTTCGAATGACGAAAAAAAATAATCGAAGAATCGATTAATCGACGTTAAAAATCGACAATATATAATCGATGAACCGATGTTTTCATGATTGTTCGAAGATCGAAAATAATTCGATTAATCGATGTTTTAAAATGACAAAAAAAATAATCGAAGAATCGATTAATCGACGTTAAAAATCGACAATATATAATCGATGAATCGATGTTTTCATGATTGTTCGAAGATCGAAAATGATTCGATTAATCGATGTTTTCGAATGACGAAAAAAAATAATCGAAGAATCGATTAATCGACGTTAAAAAATCGACAATATATAATCGATGAATCGATGTTTTCATAATTGTTCGAAGATCGAAAATAATTCGATTAATCGATGTTTTAGAATGACGAAAATAATAATCGAAGAATCGATTAATCGACGTTAAAAAATCGACAATATATAATCGATGAATCGATGTTTTCATAATTGTTCGAAGATCGAAAATAATTCGATTAATCGATGTTTTAGAATGACGAAAATAATAATCGAAGAATCGATTAATCGACGTTAAAAATCGACAATATATAATCGATGAATCGATGTTTTCATAATTGTTCGAAGATCGAAAATGATTCGATTAATCGATGTTTTCGAATGACGAAAAAAAAAATAATCGAAGAATCGATTAGTCGACGTTAAAAAATCGACAATATATAATCGATGAATCGATGTTTTCATAATTGTTCGAAGATCGAAAATAATTCGATTAATCGATGTTTTCGAATGACGAAAAAAAATAATCGAAGAATCGATTAATCGACGTTAAAAATCGACAATATATAATCGATGAACCGATGTTTTCATGATTGTTCGAAGATCGAAAATAATTCGATTAATCGATGTTTTAAAATGACAAAAAAAATAATCGAAGAATCGACGTTAAAAAATCGACGGTAGTAAATTGAATAAAAATTGCAAATCGAATTGTAAATCGATTAGATATTCGAAGAAACGAATGAACGGTAAAAACATCGACTGATCGGAAGACCAAGAATTCGAATTTCCCGGTTCGAATTTACTGGCAGGAAATCGACCGGCTTGAGGCTAGCCAATGGGAGTGTCCCTCGGAACGTCGACACACATCGAGTCGCGACTATTTGTTGGTTAGAATCTCGATAATCGGTAGAAGCCCGATGTTTAAAATCGGAAAAAAATATCTGCCTACGATACTGCCCTAATTTCGTCGAATAATTATCGAACATCGAACCATACTTACCGATTAAGCTGCACGAAAGCAGCTCCACCGACGCCGCCATCTTTGTTTATCGCCTCACTACGCGAGTTTTTACGACGTTGTCAAGACTTTGATAAAAATCAACTGTCTAAAATCGCGTGTCTTCGATATAATTTTATCGTAAAATCGTGTGAAATAATCGGTTATCAATTATCGAGGTGATATCAGTGCCGGATAATCGCTGCCTTCGATGTTCCGGGACTCTGCATTGGACCGGGTCTTTTATCCAGAACACGCGGTTTCATGTCCGCAGTGGGACGACACAGCGGCTCTGAATAATCGACGATAGCCGCGGTCCAGGATATATAAAAAATCATTCAAGTGTCTCATGTTTGTTAAGTGAATAAACCCTACGAATAATCATGGCGAGATACGGGCAGAGACCCGAGAATGCTCTGAAAAGGGCGAACGGTAAGTCGGCGCTGTGCAGTCGCCACATTTTTCAATATGGCAGAGACCCTCTCGCAGCCGTACCTCACACTCGCACGTTTCATGTCTCGACCCGTTTTAAACATAACCCTAAACCTCGAGGCGTAGCCAGAAGATCGATTATTCTACTTGTTATAACGGCTTTTTTTCAATTCGGACCGTAATTCAGACGGGCCAATGACAGCTGTCAGGCTCTACTGATGCTCGATGAATTACGTCACAGATTTTTTCATACAGGGTGAATTATTGACGATGATCCAGTCTGAAGTTGGCTATAATCCGGGAATAAGCTTTCATTACATTATACAGTTTGAGCGGTTTGAGCTTGTTTCTCGATTGTAGCCAACTTCAGACCGAATCTTCGTTGGGAATTCAATACAGTCCGAAGTTGGCTACAATCCAAAAATGAGTTCTCAGACACTTGGATGTGGTTCTGAACCGTCTAGAAGCTTGTTTCTCGCTTGTAGCCAACTTCAGATCGAGTAATCGTTATGGATTCAATTCATTCTGAAGTTGGCTATGATCGAAAAATTAGTTTTCAGACACTGGATTGGTTCTGAAGCATCTAAAACCTTGTTTCTCGATTGTAGCCAACTTCAGACCGATTCATCATTAGCAATTCGATTCACTCTGAAGTTGGCTGTGATCGCAAAATTAGTTTTCAAACACTTGGATGTGGCTCTGAAGCGTCTAAAAGCTTGCTCTTTAATTCTAGCCAACTTCAGATCGAATCATCGTTAGGAGTTCAATTCACTCTGAAGTTGGCTATGATCGCAAAATTAGTTTTCGAACACTCGGATGTGGCTCTGAAGCGTCTAAAAGCTTGTTTCTGAAGTGTAGCCAACTTCAGACCGAATCACCGTTAGAAATTCAATTCACTCTGAAGTTGGCTATTATCGAGAAACTATTATCCAGAAAATTGGATGTGACTCTGAACCGTCTAAAAGCTCGTTTCTCGATTCTAGCCAACTTCAGATCGAATAATCGTTATGAATTCAATTCAATCTGAAGTTGGCTTTAATCGAAAAATCAGTTCTCGGCCTCTTGGATTGGTTCTGAAGCATATGAAAGCTTGTTCCTCGATTCTAACCAACTTCAGACCGAATCGGCGTTAGTAATTCAATTCACTCTGAAGTTGGCTATGAACGCAAAATTAGTTTCCACACACTTGGATGTGGTTCTGAACCGTCTAGAAGCTTGTTTCTCGTTTGTAGCCAACTTCACACCGAACCATCGTTAAAAATTCAATCCAGTCTGAAGTTGGCTATAATCGAAAAATTAGTTTTCAGACACTTGGATGTGGTTTTAAAGCGTCTCAAAGCTTGTTTCTCAACTGTAGCCAACTTCAGACTGAATCGTCGTTAGGAAATCACCCTGTAGATGCAAGCTTGCGTGTCTGACAAAAAAAAAAACAAAAAAAACTTGCTATCTGATTTTCATACCAAACTAATCAGACTCCGTTTTCCAGAGTTCATTGAGGTCGGAAAGCCGGCGCGAGCGTTAGACACTCTGCAGGAGGTATTCAGGAATAAAAAATGGACGTACAACTGGTCAGAGTCGGTATTGGAGCCGATAATGTTCAAGTACTTGGACCTCTGCGTGGAACTGAAGAAGTCCCACATAGCAAAGGAGGGTCTTTTCCAATACCGAAACATGTTCCAATCGGTGAACGTCGGGAGTTTGGAAAACGTGATAAGAGGGTACCTGCGGATGGCCGAGGAGAAGACGGAGGCTGCCAGAAAGCAGAGTCAGCAGGCTGTCACGGACATCGACATAGACGATCTGGACAATCTTGCGACCCCCGAAAGCATCCTGCTGTCCGCTGTCAGCGGAGAAGACGCCCAGGACAGGAGCGACCGCACGATTTTAACCCCATGGGTGAAATTCCTCTGGGAGTCCTACTGCCAGTGTCTGGAACTCCTCAGGACCAACGCCCACGTCGAGACTCTGTACCACGACATAGCCAGGATGGCGTTCTCCTTCTGTCTGGAGTACAATCGCAAGACCGAGTTCAGAAAGCTGTGCGAAAAGCTGAGAAAACATCTGGAGGAGATATGCAAGCTTCCCCCACTCGTCTCAAACGTTTCCATCAACAAGGCGGAGACCCAGCAACTGAACCTTGAGACCAGACTCAACCAACTCGACTCCGCCATACAGATGGAGCTATGGCAGGAGGCTTACAAGGCCATCGAGGACATCCACGGGCTCATGAACCTCTCGAAGAAACCGCCGGTCCCGAAAACCATGGCTAACTACTACCAGAAACTCGCGATGGTGTTCTGGAAGGCTGGGAACTACCTCTTTCACGCAGCCGCGTTGTTCAAGCTCCTGCAACTGTCAAGGGAGATGAAGAAGAACATGTCCATCGAGGAGCAGCAGAGAATGGCCAACCGAGTGCTCCTCGCCACTCTGTCCATCCCTCTGCCGTCCGCGCACCCCGAATTCGATCGTTTTATCGAAACGGACAAGAGTCCTCTGGAGAAGGCGCAGCGTCTCGCCGTTCTCTTGGGTCTTACGCAGCCTCCGACGAGAATATCGCTTCTGAAGGACATTGTCAGACTCAACGTCGTGAACCTGGCCTCTCCTCATCTCCAGGACCTCTACTCTTGGCTAGAGGTCGAATTCCACCCGCTGGATCTCTGCACCAGGGTCCAAACGGTCATAGCGAGTCTTCAGGTGGACGAAAACAGCCCGTTGGCTCAATACGTGCCCGCGCTGCAGGATGTCACCCTGGTCAGACTCGTGCGCCAGATATCTCAGGTCTACCAGACCATACAATTCGCGAGATTGTTAGAGCTGGCTAAATTCACGACCGATTTTCACCTCGAGAGACTCCTCGTCGACTGTGTCAGGTACAATGACATGCAGGTGCGCATCGACCACGGAAAAAAGTGCATACACTTCGGGGTCGACCTCTCCGAGGCGCAGAGAGAGGATCATCCGGACGGTCCGGTCCTCCAGGCTATGCCTTCGGAGCAGATCAGGTGCCAGCTTGTCAACATGGCGACGGTTCTGCACCGCGCGGTTGCGGTGATAAACCCGAACAAGAAGAAGCTCGAGCGGGAGAAGCTCCGCGCCACCCTGGTGGCTCATTACCACGAGACGAAGGTGAAGGAGCACCAGAGGATCCTCGGAAGACACAAGATCATCGAGGAGAGGAAGGAGTACATAGAGCACATAAACACGGTGCGAGAAGAGGAGGAGACGAGGAGACAGGAGGAGCTTCAGCGGCAGCAGATGCTCGCGGAGCAGAAGAGGCTCGACCTGGAACGAGAGGAGAGGGAGCGGAAGAGGCAGCAGACCGAGATCCAGCAGATAAAGGATCGTCACTTGAAGGAGAAGATGCAGCAGATTTCGCAGACCAGTCACGGACAGAAGGTCCTGAAGAGACTGGTAGACGACGAGAAGCTGGACGCGGAGCACATAGCCGCCCGCGAAGCGGAGGAGCTCCAGAAGGAGAGGAGGGAGATGCAGCAGAAGCTCAAATCGCAGGAGAAGAAGGTCGACTACCTGGAAAGAGCCAAGAGGATCGAGGAGATTCCGTTGCTCGAGAAGGCCGTAGAGCAGAAGAACGAATTGGCCAAACAGCAGTGGGAGCAGCAGGAGAAGGAGAGGATCGCCGCGGCCATTGAAGAACGGGAGCAGGCTGTCGTGACCAGGGAGCGTATGGCCAGGATGAAGGAGGACCACGACACCTTCCTGGAGAAGATACTCGCCGAGAGGAGGAGCATCTACGTCGAGAAGCTCGACGACTACGAGGCCATGATCAAGGAGGAGAGGGCGAAGCGACTCCTGGAAAGAAAGCAAGAGCGCAAGCAGGAGCGCAGGGAGAAATGGGAGAGAGAGAGGGCGGAGGCTGCGGAGAGGAAGAGACTGGAGGAGCAGCGGGCAAGGGAAGAGGAAGAGCGCCAGCGCCTCGAGGAGGAGAGGATGCTGATGGAAGAGGAGGAAAGGATCAGAAGGGAGGAGGAGGACGCCAAGGAGAGCGAGAGGCTCGCCAAGCTCGAGAAACAGGCCGAAATACGGAGGGCCAGGGAGGCGGAGATCGAGCGGAAGCAGGACGAGGACAGGGCAAAGACTGCGGACACCTGGAGACGGGGCGGAGACAGGGAAGGCCCCAGGGACAGAGATATCAAGGACGCGCCTAGGGACAGGGAAATTAGCCGGTCCGACGGACCCCCGCGTCCAGCCGGCGATAGTTCGTGGCGCCGAGGCGACGCTCCGAGGGATGACGGACCCAGGGATGAACCTGAGCGTTGGAAACGCAGGGACGAGGACTCCGAGGGACCCTGGAAGCGCAGGGAGAATCGCGACGAGGAGGACAAATTCAAACGCAGAGGAGACCCGGCCCCGAAGGAATCCGAAGACGGAGAAAGGCACGAGGATAACTGTAAAGCCGCCCGAATCCCTGGAACAGTATCGCTAACGGTTTTTCTTATACTTCGACAGATGGAAACGTGCGGATAAACCCGAGGACGGAGACAGATGGAAGAGGCGCGACATCCCCAGGGACCGAGAGGACAAAGATCGCGAGGAGGGAGGCGACAGGTGGAAGAGACGCGACGATCGCGATAACAGAGACCGCGGGGAGAGATTCGAGAGGAGAGAAGGAGGCGGAAGGGGCGGCTTCGACAGGAGGGAGGATCGCGATCGTGCCGGAGTGAGAAGACACCCTTGACGATCGCTTGAATAATCAATTGTTTACGGAAAGAAGACTGAATTTTAAATGATCGTTATTTTACAGGGCGGCGTTGGCGGCGGGGGAAGCTCGTGGCGCGAGGCTCCGAGGGAGGCTGCGCCCGCTCGGTCCGAGGCACCCAGAGGACGCGACGAACGTGGGGACAAAGATCGCTTCAGACGCGACGGACCCCCGAGACCAGCCGCTAATTTGGAATGGCGTCGGGGCGATCCTCCGCCCAGAGACGCTCCGAAGAAGGAGGAGAGGTGATTGACGAAAAGATTCGATTTAACTGTATTCGAGCCAATTATCGAGTATTACTGTGAAAAAGATTTTGATTAAATCTGTTATTTGCTGATACGACGATGATTATTTTCAGAAGAGACGATCGCGATCGTAAGGAGGAAAGACCGCCGCCGCCGCGTCGCGAGGAGAGACGAGAAGCACCGCCGCCGGCTCCTGAAATTGACGGATGGTTAACTGTCAATCGGCGTTAATTGATAACGATGAATGATAAAATGAAGCCGTATTACATCGGTCATTAATTATATCAAAATTTGACGATTAATAATGTCTGAGACGATTTTCTGTTCTTTTTTTTTTTTTTGAAACATGTAACGTAGGTAGAATTTGGTGGTTCTTTGTAGACCGACAGATTTGCTTCCAGTGTCCTTGAATTTTCATTTAATTTTGATATTTTTAGAGAATCAATCGATATGATTATAATAAATTCTACGCTGTCTCTGAAGTTGAAATCGGTAAAATATTGGCTGAAAAAACAAAAAAGAAGAATTCTTTATCCTTTGATATAACGAAATTTCCTTATTATAATATTTCAGGCTTTTATTCAATTAATAAGGATAGAATAATAGTTAATTAACCAAAGGGAAACTGAAAAATGAGATTTGATTTCAAACATAATTCTTTTTTTTTTTTTTTCTTCGTCTTTAATGAAAATTGGGATTCTTAAAATCTCCGATAATATTCCAATACTAATTTTATTTTTTTTTTATATATATATTTTTTTGAATGAATTCAAATCCTGTGAAAATTGGTTTTCCTTGAATTTAGAATTAATAATAATAATAATCATCGTAAGGTTGTCACAGTTCGGCTTTTATCCTGTGAACCGATCGATTAATTAATATTATATTTTTATCCTAGTATCTTGTGTACGTTATTATTATATCATAGGGTATGAAACAAAAATATTACAACGCGCGTAATATCGTTTTACCATAAAAACGAAAGATAGAAAATGAAAAGAAACAAAAAAATATATTGAAAAAGAAAAGAAAAAACTAAAAAAATGATAAAATTATTTAAATCTTTGCGAGCGATTGAATTCTAAGATTCGTCGTACGAACCGCTGCGAAGCATTCGACATCCTCGGATATTATGTAGTCGAAGACTTTGCAGTGTTCGAACGAACAAATAAAGGGACTTTCTCTCCATAGCCGACGAGTTTGTTATTCGACTTTATTTTCTTCCTCATTTGATCGATTCAATTATCGACTACTTACTTTCGATGATCCATCACCACTCACTTTGACTCAATTTTTTGAATCAGGTAAGTAATTCAATTCAACTCAATTTTTTGTTCAGTTATTTTCTTTTTCTCAATGAAATCGGATTAAATCCGATTTTTGTTATCAATTTAAATCCATTTTGTTGATTTTTTTTTTCAATTCAACTCAATTTTGTTGATTTTTTCTATCAATCAAATTTTTGTTCGATATTTTCAATTCAATTTCGTTCGAGTTTTTTTTTTTTTTTTTTTTAAACGAAGGTGTCTTAAATGAAGTGTCTTAAAACATTATTTATGTAGAATAATTTATTTTTCATTATCATCATTTTTTTCTGTATATAATAAATTACACTCTAAAAAGCTCTTCTTTTTCACATTTTTGTTTTTTCTTTCTAATCTAAGATCCTCAATTATAGGTACTAACGAAGCGTGCGTTAATTCGCATTAATTTACAAAAGCGTTATAAATTATTATTATTATTATTATTATCAAGTTACTAGGAGACACTGCGTCCAATTTGGTGCGAAAAATGTGTTTCTATCTGATTTTATTCATCCAATAATATTCAAAAATAAGTTATTTGAAAAAAAACGGGTTTTTCAATTTTTTTTCTTTTTTTTTATTCTAGTTTTTATTGATTCATATTTTTTCTTCGACTTTAAATTTTCTCTTTTCATAATAATTCAGACTGTTTTTCATAATGAAATACATTTTGATCCCAATTTATACATTTTCTATAAGGTTATCAAAGCAAATTCAAGAAACTGTGAAGCGATAATGTTTCTTTTTTTTATAACTACTTACAATTAGCTAGTTAGGCACGTTTTTTTTTTCGTAGTGCGAGAGGCTATATTATTATATCACAATTATCAAAAACATACAAAAATCGATTAGAAACATAATAATAATAATAACAAATGTTAATTTTCGTGAGATTTGTTTAAATCCAGATTTCTAAAATTAGTTAATTAATTAATGGTTTAAATATGAGACTTTAAATCACAGGAAAAAATAAAATTCTTGAAATTAAACAAAATCTGATTTTATTAAATTGAAATCGAATTAAATTATTTTTGTGAGTGAATATTATAAATATAGCCGCTCATAAATTGTTAATCAAACAAAAAAGGAATAATAAATATCGAAATCAAACGTATTTCCACTAGACAGTTAATTATAATATTATATTTACACTTTAATTATATATTATAATCATTATTAACATCGTATATAGCCTAATTATTATTATTATTATTATTATTATTATAGCAATCGAAACGGTATAAGGTTCGCACAATTTCGCCTCGAGATAATAAATAACAATAAAAAAACTTTCACAGTTTTGAGAGAAAACGAAATAGTGTAAAGAAAGAAAAAAAAATGATTGTCAAGTTAAAAATTAAAAGTATACAATGATACGCGATAATTAAAATTAAAAATTATAATAATACACAATCGCTCTGTTTCCCATCGCGACTCTCGTAAAAAATTAACTAACATACACACTCGAGTCGTAATATCTCACACATTTATTCGAGAAAAAAAAATAGAAGAAATTAAAACTAGACTTAAATTAGATACAAAGAAGATGCCTGGGTGATAATTATACATTAGTTGTTAATTATCCCGTTCTAACGTTAATTCTTAACTGTCGAAAGCACGCGATATATTTAATTGAGTTCACAATTAAACAAAAAACAAAAAATTGAAAATAGAATAATTATAAGGATTCGCAGATTTTTTTTCTATTTTTTTTTTTTTAAATTGATTTATTATAATTAGTACAGCATTATGGCTCCTGCAGTCTTTTCCTCGAGCGCTGGAGCAGGTTCTGATCTCTCATCTTTTTCTCTTCCAGAACCCCAACCTACCAATGCTATGCTTATCAAGTGAACTACGCCAGCCCCAACGACGAGCCTGTGAATAATTGATGATTAATCAATTAACATTCATTATCAGTCGATATAATGTATTTGAAATTCGGTAAATTATTTGGATTTAGGAGCTGAAGAAGTTGATTGAATCTTAAGATTCAAGCTGATTTACACTTGGCATTTTCAAACGCTATTTCCTCAGCCAAAACACATTCGATTGATGTGAAATTGATATCAGTGACGTAGAAAAAGTGAATGAAGGGCCTAAGAGTCTTGAATTGGCGAAAATCGAAAGACATAATCAGAATTTTGTGTAACAATATTGTTGTAACCCAAGGAAGTGCTGCCCCTCGTGGAGAGACGCAGCACTTGCTTGGATTACAGAACAATATTGTTAAATAACTGTAATTACGTCTCGATTTTCGCAAATCCAAGAGTCTTAGGCCCTTCATTCAGTTTTTCTACGTCACTGATGTCAATTTCACATCAATCGAACGTGTTTTGGCTGCTCAAATAGGTTTTGAAAATTCCAAGTGTAAATCAGCTTGCGTTTCACCTTAAAAAATAACTACAAGAAATTGGAAAAGGAAATATTTTCTATTATAATTGTATTTAGATAGGAATAGACTAAAAAAATTGTTTCCTTTTTTTTCGTTAACTTGAAATTTATAAGATACTTGATTTTTTTTTTTTAAATCTTGTTTCAATTTTGAGCAATTTTCGATACTAATTATTGTTATTTACCAGAATGAGTATCCTAATTCTGCAGAACCTTCGCTGGTCCACATATTGTCGATGTCTTCTTTTGGAAGAACGTTGAAGTAAAGTTTTGTGTAATATTGGACCAGCCATGTTCCAGCACTCGCCAAACATAGCAATACTGTTGTAAAAGAAGACAAAATTAATGAAAAATAATTCAATATACTAAATAATGATAATCAGATTGAATAGGAATTCAATAAACTATTGATAATTGTCACGATAACAATATTCGATTGATGAAAGAGGAATACGAAAAAATAAATAAATTATCATTGACATAAGACAGATAATTATCAATAAAATAATGATGAAAATTGATAACAATAATAATAAATGGTTAACAGAAAAGAGATTAATGAAAAGGAAAATTTGTTAAAAAAGATATTCAACTAATTCTATGATACTGAAACGATTCTAAATTCTAAATACATTAAACTGATGATGAAAAATTTGAAAAAAAAGGAATAAATTAGAGATGTTGATGAATAGTGTGGAGAATGCTACCGATGATGAAGTAATGAAGAAAGAAGTATTGAAAATTCTGTTTTTTAATAATAAATTTGTATACTTACGAGCCAGTATATTCATGAGATAAACACCAGGAACGGACAATATTTGAGCCCTTGGTGTAGTCGCGGTGTTCAAAACGGCCAACAAAGCTGCTAGAGCAGCTGCTACCAGAGCGGATGCAGTTGTGCCCAAAGTACCGGCCCACAGTCCCCAAGTCATTACCGTTGGGTCCTGCCTAATCATCGAGGGGACTGAAAAATTACAAATATATTACATAGAGAAAAAATTTTCAATTTTGTGTTGATTTTGAAGTTGTTTTTTTAAATTTTGTTAAACTCAAAATAACAAGTTTTCATTTTTTATTGAATATTATATGAGATCGGAGGCGCGAAAAATTTTCTGACGAAAATCGAAATGTTTTTACCGTGTTTTGAATTCGTAATTCTTAATTTTGACCTCAGATTCGTGATCAACGACCCAAAAAACTTGCCGACACCAATTTTCGTCTAAATCCGTTGATCCGTTCTCGAGATATCGTCATTTTGATTACATATTTGATAGAATTTCGTTGTTCAAATAATTCGAAAACTACTGAACCGATCCTCGCCAAAATTTGATCATTTCTAAGTTCCAAAAAGCGGCGTCGATTGGGACCAAAATCGTAAAAATCCGATCTCTCGTTCTCTCGATATCGTAGGACAAAAGATTGATGACAGACTCTAACATAACCTACAAATTTTCGGAATCATCACAACTTCCCATTTTCTGTGAAAAAAACAATTCACAGGAGATCAAAATTGCGCCGTTGATCATTCGATCCAAGTAAAGTAATTGTCTGATTGTGAAACACAACATTTTCTACCGCGATGTGTACATATGCACATACATCAACGCGTTACACAATCGAACGGGTTCTGCAGTAGCATAGTTATACCTATATACTAGGAATTGTTTATGTAATTTAAGACCGCTTAGTATGTGGAAACGAGGGGTTCCCACAGTTTGAAATTTCTAAAATGTACCTATGTGGTTTTTTTTCCTCTCTTTTTTTCTTTTTAAACAGGAAAGAAGCACCCGGCGATGAAACTCGGGGCTACCGTTGCCCTTTTTTTTATTATATATTTTTTCTTTCCTTTTTTGGGTCATTTTATTACTCTAAACAGGAACATCAAGTCTGGAGACACCTGGTGAGAATACGGTAACCCCGCTGTTTTTTTTATTTCGACAATGACTAAATATAGAAGTTATACACAGTTTTATTCTGGTTTTGTGTATTTTTTTTTTAAGCAGTAATTTATTGTAATTAATTCAAAATGTTAATCAATATTTTTTTAACGGAATTTAGGAGCTTTTAGTATGACTCCTTTTTTTTCCTTCGATTGTGAGTGATTTAATGAACGATTTTATTAATTGGTAAAATTTGAAAAAAAATTCCTCATTATCAAATTTATTTTCTTTCACTAATTCAGAGTAGTAATATAGTTTTTTTTTTATCGATTTCGAATCACTTAGAGTGAAGAATTTTGTTCCGGGGAAAAAAAAAACTAGCCTAAATTGATGAATCAAAATCTAATTTTTATAATTGCCACTTTTATTTCATTTTTTTGTTTGTTTGTTGGTTTAATACAGAAAAACAGTGTAAAAATTAAATAAGTTGTAAAATAGAAGAATTTAATCAGAGTTTATAATATTAATTCGATATCTTTTGATTTCATAAAGATATAATAAAAGACAAAAATCGATATAGAATTTTATAGAATTTGCAACGAAATATAAAGGAAAATAATTTTTCTCCAGGATATCCTGATTTTTCTTCCCATATAAAACAATAATAATGATCGTAGTATTATCAAAGCGATGAGGGGTATTCGCCTTTTCGCTCGAACGCTTCGGCAAGTTCTAGAATTGTCGGTGCAATTATTCTATTTTCTTACTTCCGAATCATTTTTCTTTATAGTATATATATATATATATATATATATATATATAGTACCGAGTTCTTCAAGATCTGTGCTTACAGATACGTGACTACAATACGTAACAGCAGTTGATTAGAATGCATTATAATTTCAACTTCCAATTCAATTGTATGTACCTACTACTTCCACGAATTTAAGAATAATTAAACATCTTTTATAAAGATAAAAATTGAATGCATAGAATCTCTATCCGTAAGTAGTTCTTTTTTTTTATTGCGGTTACAAAACTGCGATTTCTTATCTCGTTCGAAGGTCGCATCGTCAAGCCCATTAAATTATATTCAGATATTGCAATGAAAAATAATTTAGGCCAAAAATGAAACGAGAATTTTTATTCTTGTTCAAATTTCGTTCAATATTCTACCCTGCCGAGGAGAAAATTAATTTCAATATGATATTGGATGTAAATAACGAATATAACGATTAAAAAATGAACTAATCGTCTCAATTTATCGCTTCACAAATTGACTTTTGAAAAACAACAATTTTTTTGTTCTGTTCAAGAAACATCAGAGGTAATAAATTTTGCATACTTCTATTTTTGCTGTCTGTAAGAATTAATGATTCTGCATACATTAAATATTCAAAATGGTGGCTTTGACTTTTTTGTTCATTTTTTTTTTTAGGTTGTCACCTTGCTTTTTAATCTTTTCATCTAAATCTATCTATAAATATTGAAACAGTGAATTAGCGAATGAAAAAGATTGCATTCTTTTTTTCTTTTTAAGGCCTCCTCGTACAGCTATAATACCTAGTTTTATAATTTGATCGCCTATTGACTTTCACTTTCCAGTGTGGCCGGTGCGTAACCACACATTGACAATGTTGTGGATTTTTTTTTTTTTTTAATTCATGTTTGTAGAGGTAAATAAATTATTCACTGTGCCGTGTCGTTGACCTCGAGGTGAGTTACAATTACAAAATCAAATTAATATTGAGAAGCTAAATTATCACAGTGTTTTTTTTTCTACTACAGTTTTGAGTTTGAAAAAGGTGGGAAAACAATATTTTAACAATTGTAGGTGAGTTGAATTGAAACAAAATCAGGTTCAGTTGAGTGAAACTGAAAACAAAAGCTGAATCGAATTGATTCATTAAAATGAACAGAAGACACGAAAAGTGAATCGAAAGTTTCAATTACTCGCTTGAATCGTGGTGAATCGTGAAGGATTTTTGGAAAAAAGTAATAATCGACTCGATTGGATGAAAATCGAAATGGATTTTCATTACTTGAAATCACAAAAATTAATAACTTCTACAATTATCGATATTATAGTATTACAAAAGTGTTTTATTTTATTTTTTTTTTTGCACGTCTTCACAAGTCCCGGTTTGTAATTGAAGATGAAATTTATGCAATACCACCGGTCGTGCGATTTTACGGTCCAAGCACTTTGATTTTCCTTGTATAGCATAGCCTCGAGAATATATACGCAAACTTCTGTTAATTCATTGCTACACCATCAATTACCGTACACTCTTCACTATATTCTCGTACGTTACAGAAACCATACAGTCGCGGCAATTAAGATGCTAATGAAATTCGTTACCTTACGGTGTACTGACCACCCTAGATCTTGACCGATCGCCAGCACTAGCCACACTTCTCGAGGAAATCTTTCCTTACATGTTTCTCAATACCATCGACTGGATGTCGATCGTCTCCCGGATACGATTCCGCGGTTGGTTTAGAAATGTGTCTCTTTTTCTGTCCATATCCGGAGATTCTCACGGCCCGCCTTTTCTTGCCTTCACTTGTCATTTATTTCCCCTTATCGAGTCGGCTCAGAGTCGGGAAATAACGCGATTACAACTTTTCTACTCTTTTCGAATACATTTTTGATCCGAAAAAAGTTTCTTGCACTGCACCGGACGGGAATCGAACCCGGGCCTCCCGCTTGATGATCGGAGACTCGCGACGCGAGACCACCATCCGCCCCCGAAAATTATGAACCTCATCGACTATATCAGTGATCACCTCTCATTTCCCTTCAATTTTATTCAAGCTTTTAGGCTCTAGGCTTTTTTCAGTTTTGCAAAATTTCATTTTGTCGAATCAAATATGCTTGAAAAAAACAAAAAAACTAAAAACGTTTGAATATCGACGAAAATTGGTACTGTAAGGTTCTTTTGAACCGCTGATCAAGAATCTTCTATTCTAAAAGAATATTCTAAATGGCGAAATAGTCTCACCGGAAACGTGATAGGTCCTCCATCCATAGGCCACGTTGAGTTCCTTTTTTCCCTGAAGAAGCCCGAGGTGAACTCGCCCCGCGCTTTCCTGGGGGTTCGGGGTTCTCCAGGGCCTGGCTTCGACCCAGTGTTGAGTAACGAGGGCTGCGCATACGAGCCCCCCTCCGAGTAGGGAGAGAAAAAATGTCGCGAAAATCGTACCCCTTCTGAACATCGACGTCATCTTCTGGCCTCTGTGGATTCGGCTGTTACCGGGGCAGCTGGCCACAACTGGATTTCAAAAAGCGTCGATATCGAAATGAACGAACTTTGAGATTATACAGAATTTTTGAGAAAATTGCAAAATCTGAGAAGTTTCATTAAAAAATTGAGAGACTCGGAAAAATTCCTCACCCTGTCCCCGTGTAGCCTCCGCGAATTGGACCTGATTGAGGCTCTTCGAGAACTCCCCCTGCCTTACTTTATGCGAGAATTCAGCAGCGCTGAGTTTCTTGCTAAATTTGACTCTGTTGTGGCTCGATTTCGACTTTGCTGTTTTTGCGGATTTTCGCAACGAGGCTGGTCTAGGTCTTCGCGCGAACGCGTACGGTATCGTGTAGGGCTGGGCTACGTAGAAATATATGGGTCTGTAGTCTTCATTTGGATTTTGCGGGTAGCTTCCCTTTATCGAACAACTGTTATCGCACGCGCTCGGCGGGTTATTACTGTACGTGTACGAGTTAGGGTGATAAATTCCGTACTGGTGAGCCGTTTTTCAAAATTTTTTTAACCCTATTCGCAAATATTGGACCACAATCGATCGATTAGTAGAGTCAATATTCTCAGAAAAAGAAGCCCAAATTTATGCAGTTGGTGTAAGATAGTCAGTTTTTTTTTCTGTCTTCTTCTTCGCTAAATACGATATACGGGGTCGATTCAAAAGTTTCGTTATCGCTTGGTGATTTGCGCGGTTCTGCCTGCAGGAATGATGCTCGCCTCGCTGAAAAAAAAAATTATCACTGATTAGGATCGAAGTTCTACGTCATAGGTGCTAAATTCTGTAGTGCTTTTTACAATTAAACTAAACTCGAGGACCGAGGTTCCGATCTAAAAAAATTAATTATTATCATTAATTACGCGATCGAGTTGATATCGAATAAAAAAAATATGTACCTGTTCAATCATCTAGTGAATTTATATAATTTTCATAAAATTTTGTAACTTTTTTTTCCCCTCATTTATAATTAAGTAATAAAAAAGTGAGTAAATTAATTATTTAGAATGACTCTAAAATAATAATCGTAATAATTTGATGATTATTTTTGAAAATATTGAATTTTTTTTTCGCTTTTTTTCATCTTGTTTCACGTATTTGCTGTAACAGAATCGTTAATTGATATCGTTAATTAAAAGAATGCGAAATAGATTGTACATCATCATCTCATATACATAAAGAGAGTCGGTTTCGAAACGAATTAGCGCGCCTATTTCTCAGAGCAGGTATGAGTATGTATAAACATGAAATCGAGGATATAGCGATAGTATAGAGTTTTGGCGAGAGGTGAGCACCTTGTGACACTGGTATAACGGCATTCGCGGTATATTGAGGCAATACAACCAGATATATCCCTGCAGGCCAACCAGTATACCCACTTCTTCTCTGCAGCATTCGAGGATATCCGAAGAGGAAATAATTCAATTTTCCATTCTCGCAATAATAATTGAAAATTAACTCGATTTTTTGTTCCCACGAATGAATCCAATTTCAATCGATGCTCATTATTAATTATAGTCGAATTTTGATGAGTTTATACTGAAAAGAGACGTCACAACGTGATATAAAACTTTGAAGAGACACGATATTTAATATATTATATATTCTTGTTTTAATATATAATATATCTTTACCGCTGATTGTGAGACACAAGATGTGGTCTCTTGATTGTATAACGAGATATTTTCTCTTCGGGCATTTCGATCTCTGACTAAACCCGCACCGTACGAGTCTTGGTTTAATATAACGGGCAGATATATACATTCACATTCCGATCAACTGATCCTGATGAGAATCCCGGTTGAAATGAAGATGAATGATAGCAAGAGAAACAAAAAATTATAAAATAAAATTATCGTCGATGGGAGAAATAAATCAAGATTTAGAAAAAATGAACAAAATTAATTTGAATTGAATTCATAAGTTTTAAATCGAGTTCAAAGTTTTAAATACTGACTTGAATTGGAAGAATTGTTGAAACAAAATAAAGAAATTGAGGGAAATTCAAGTTTTAATTGAACAAGAATTAATTTTTAATTATGAAATCAAGTCGAATCAAATTGACGGATTTTTATTCTACTAAAACTAAAAAGAACAAAAAAACAATGACTGAGCCACGCGCGAATAAAATTGTGTCAAATAAAAATGAAAGACACACAGATAAAAGAAATTGAAGAAGTTTAAACTGGATAAGAGGAGCATGTCTTCAATTATTTTCATGGTCTGATCGGCGCAGTTGGAACAAGAAAGTTTCACCCTGCAGAGACAACAAGTACATATCTGTACAGATTTTTTACTTTCTTCAAATATTATGCAGTGTACCAATCGTAAAACTATCGAGATCACGACTGTTTATCTTATCTTCTCTCTTTAACATAACAGTTATGACGATAAATTACGGCCTAAAATGCCCGAGGGATTATTACGGTAAGCGGCAAAAAATACCGACTATGACTGCAGGTCGATGCTTAGGTTGATACAAAAAATTACCTTCAGCCAATATTGAGTGAAACTCTATGGAGTGTCTCCATTGAAATTCTCTTATAAATGGGGGAAAACTAGCCAGGGCCCTACTAGGGCCCTCCCAGATTACAGATATTCAATATCTGCTCTGGTAACAATCTATGTGTTCAGTTGTTCAACGAATGTAACATTTATCAAGTTATAATCCACACTAAATAATCATATTTGCAATAGAAACGTTATATTTCTTCCTATTCGGGGCCTAAAAGGGTTCCAGGTAGTTTTCCCCATTTAGAATTCAATTTATACGCAAGATATGTTCTTTGAGATAGAAAAAAAAATGTTATAAAATACAGTAATTCTTCCAAACAGGGAAAACTATCCAGAGCCCTTCTATAGGATCCGTCGAGCTTCTAACTAATTGGGGCCTAGAAGGGTCTCAGGTAGTTTTCCCCATTTAAAACTCAATTCATACACGAAATACGTTCTTTGAGAGAGAAAAAAAATGTTATAAAAGACAGTAATTCTTCCAAACAGGGAAAACTATCCAGGGCCCTCCTACGATCCTCGTAGAATCGTCAAGATTCTTCCTAATCGGGGTCTAGAAGGGTCCCAGGTAGTTTTCCCCATTTAGAACTCAATTCATACACGAAATACGTTCTTTGAGAGAGAAAAAAAAAATGTTATAAAAGACAGTAATTCTTCCAAACAGGGAAAACGGTCCAGGGCCCTTCTAGGATCCTCTTAGAATCGTCAAGATTCTTCCTAATCGGGGCCTGGTAGGGCTCTAGACAGTTTCCCCCATTTGGAAGTAAATTTCTCCACGAAATACGTTCTTTGAGAGAGAAAAAAAATGTTATAAAAGACAGTAATTCTTCCAAACAGGGAAAAATATCCAGGGCCCTCCCAGGATCATCTTAGAATGGTCAAGATTCTTCCTAATCGGGGCCTGGTAGGGCTCTAGACAGTTTTCCCCATTTGGAAGTAAATTTCTCCACGGAATGCGTTCGTTGAGATAGAAAAAAAATGTTATAAAAGACAGTAATTCTTCCAAACAGGGAAAAATATCCAGGGCCCTCCCAGGATCATCTTAGAATGGTCAAGATTCTTCCTAATCGGGGCCTGGTAGGGCTCTAGACAGTTTTCCCCATTTGGAAGTAAATTTCTCCACGAAATACGTTCTTTGAGAGAGAAAAAAAATGTTATAAAAGACAGTAATTGTTCCAAACAGGGAAAACTGTCCAGGGCCCTTCTAGGATCCTCTTAGAATCGTCAAAATTCTTCCTAATCGGGGCCTGGCAGGGCTCTAGACAGTTTTCCCTATTTGGAAGTAAATTTATACACGAAATATGTTCTTTGAGATAGAAAAAAAATGTTACAAAAGACAGTAATTCTTCCAAACAGGGAAAAATATCCAGGGCCCTCCCAGGATCCTCTTAGAATCGTCAAGATTCTTCCTAATCGGGGCCTGGTAGGGCTCTAGACAGTTTTCCCCATTTGGAAGTAAATTTCTCCACGAAATACGTTCTTTGAGAGAGAAAAAAAATGTTATAAAAGACAGTAATTCTTCCGAACAGGGAAAACGGTCCAGGGCCCTTCTAGGATCCTCTTAGAATCGTCAAGATTCTTCCTAATCGGGGCCTGGCAGGGCTCTAGACAGTTTTCCGTATTTGGAAGTAAATTTATACACGAAATATGTTCTTTGAGATAGAAAAAAAATGTTATAAAAGACAGTAATTCTTCCAAACAGGGAAAAATATCCAGGGCCCTCCCAGGATCCTCTTAGAATCGTCAAGATTTTTCCTAATCGGGGCCTGGTAGGGCTCTAGACAGTTTTCCCCATTTGGAAGTAAATTTCTCCACGAAATGCGTTCGTTGAGATAGAAAAAAAATGTTATAAAAGACAGTAATTCTTCCAAACAGGGAAAAATATCCAGGGCCCTCCCAGGATCCTCTTAGAATCGTCAAGATTCTTCCTAATCGGGGCCTGTTAGGGCTCTAGACAGTTTTCCCTATTTGGAAGTAAATTTCTCCACGGAATGCGTTCGTTGATAGAGAGAAATGAAACGGAAAAAAAAGATTATGTTATAAGACAGTAATTCGATCCGGCTTATTAGTATTTCCTATCAACTGTAGCTGATATGCTCTCTGCAAACATCCGCATATGTCGGTAAATAATATTCATTATATTCACACAGATACAGACGAGAACTGGTGATACCATCTCACAGTGTCTCATCTCTGTGTGAATTTTGTACCTCTATACTCGCTAACAGAAACCGGTTTATAACGTCTTGTAGTTTTTTTCTTTTTTCTTTTTATTATTTCTTGCAGACAAACCGTTTTACTCCTCCTCCTACCATCGCATCCACGTGACGCAATTCGATATAGCCGAGTTTGCAGAGATATACTTTTATAATTTTTTTTTTTTTTTTGCAAATTTTGCACAATATTTTATAATTCATTCTCTGTATCGTCTCACTATTTCTAGCAGTTATACTTTAGCTACTTATGAGTGTAAGATTTAAGACAGTATTTCAATCCATCGACCGTGATCATCGCTCTTATTACACACCGGATAAACTGGGTCATCTTAGTGGATACTGAATATATTTTTTTCTTCTCTTCTTCAAACGCTTTCTGCCACCCGACGCCGCGCATCGAGACTAAAAACTCATTGTATTATCATAATCGCAAAAAAAAATCAAAATGGTAGATTTTGCAAATTTTAACAATCTGCCCTAGTTTATATACAGAAATAAAATATCGCAGACTGTTCTAGATTCAAATTCGTTTCAGGATGTGGATCAAAGCACCCAAGCTTACCTTGACGAAGGTGAAGGGTCCGGATATCGAAAAGTGACCGCCAATCCACAATTAATTAACTCGTATCAATTAATAAAAAAAAAACACTTTTAACGTCACAGTATAACGTCACTAACTGATATATCCTTGGTATTAATCGAATCACCTGCACAAGAAGAGGCCTCGAAGAATTCTTTGTACAATTTTTTACAATGTCTTGTCCAGATATTCGGTCATTATCATCGATTTCGGCACTTTGAGACCCTTTGTCATAGCGATATAGGGTGGATTTTTTAAAAATGGTCACTTTTTGCGTTCCTTTTTTACGAATTTTGATAAATTCTTCCCCTCCAGGCTTTTTTTTTATTATTATTATTTTTTTTTCTATGAGGATCACAGCAGCAGCACAGTTCCCGTCGCCCACTGACTGACCGGAGCAACTCTCGAGCGGTTTTCTTGTATTCCGAGTTTTAGCTTGAACGAGGAACGCTTTTACACGCTTCTACCAGGAGCGCCGCGTTTCACAAGAGAAAATACCTGTTACCTGTTACAATGGTTCGAACACCTGACACCGACAGGTGGGACGGCGCCACTTATCGAAAGACCGACCGCTGCTCTGCACTCCAACAATTTCTTCTTTTTTTTTACCTTTTTTTTGCGTTTTTGGACTGGAATTGAGATGGTTTTTGAAATTATGTCATATTTATCGTAGTCCACGATTTTATTCATTTTTTTTTCGTTCAATAATTTTATTCATATTTTGTAGGATAGTTCCGTGAATTTTGGAAAATAAATTCCACCAATTATGAACGAAAGCTTTTTGGCCTGAAAAATTTGATTTGTCTCAATTTTGAGGAAAATATTTGAATGTGATTTTTCATCGTATATCTTCATCGTCAGAATAAAAATCATGAAAAATAAGTTTTTGATGTGAAAAACTTTCAACTTTTCGAATGAATTTTTTATTATCTGGTATCTACCTCAAAAACACGTTTTTCGAAGAAAAAAACAGCGATTTTTCTTGGTGCCCCCAATTTTATAATTCTTTTCCATTTTTTTTTCTGAAAGCTGAGATTTTTTTTCAGTTGAGAATCCGAACTTTTAGATTGGGACCTTCGATTAGTTGATAAAGAGCGGTCGATAAAATGTTCAAAAAAAATTCTTTCTTCAAGAATACCTCGACAAAAATTCGTCTCTGATAAAACTCGGATAATACATTCAAAAATTCGAAAATTCAATTTTTTTAAACCTCCAGATTGAGATCGTGGACGATTATCCAGTTCTTCTATGGAATTATATTACTTTTGGTGCGAATACAGAGAAAACAAAAATGAATGAATTGATATATTATTCAGATATTCGCTTGAATATGAGCTTTTATATTTATACACTATTTTAATTAACAAGAACAGGGATTATAATTTATTTCAGGATCCAAGATCGTCTAGATTCTAGAACATGACGAGCGATCCATCCCCGATATCATCGATATCAATCTTCGTCTCTGGTGGTTCGCTGTTCATCAGCCATTCCCTGAGGAATGTAAGACCGATGTTCATGCAGTGTAGGAAAAAAGGGGCCAGAAGAAGCCTGAAATTTTCAAAAATTGTTAGAACCTACCGTCTCACAGACTCGGGAATAATTAATTCTTGCAAGATGCGTGGCTATTATCGCGTCATTATTTCGTCACTCAAAAAATTGTAGAGAGTACAAACGTAGAATAAAAGTGATAAGGGTATCACTGACCAGTAAGAATATCCTAGGCAACTGTAGGAGGCGAATTGACCGACTAAAGTGTCTCTGATAGCGATGTCATTCTGTGTTCTGACAGCGAAGTGAATCCCCCATATCAGTAGGACGATCAAATCCAATCCTGCTGCGATACCGTTCATAATCTGGATTCCCTGGATCACGGATGTAAAAATAAAATTACATTTTTCAACTAATTTTACAATTTTTTCGCTCAATTTTTTTTTTTCATTTTCCACTTTCTCTTCATTTTGATTTTCTTTTTATTTCTTTTTAAGGTATTTGGAAATCTATTGGAAATTATTTCAATCAGAACATAAGCTAACTCCAATAATAATTTGAAGTTATCGATTTTTTTTTGAATCCTCAAAAATTATTGTAAACTTTAACAATTTTTGTTCACTTTCTCTTCCAAAATCCTGAAAACACGATTTTTTACTAAAAAAATCATAACTTTTCCAATTTTCAATATTTTTTCGCTAAAATTTAGAACGATACTCTCGAGTCGTGCTACTTCCGTAAAAAAAATAGTTTGGTACCGTCTCTTTCAAACAGACTCGGCAGAGTCTCGCGTCACGCAGATTGACTCACCAAAACGTTGAAATACGGCTCCGAAGGACTCCACATGGTATTCACGACGGAAAGAACAGCCGATAGTGTGGCTGCCACTAGGAGCAGTATCAGGAAGATGAGGTTGCTCAGCCATGCACCAGCGTTCACAAACTGGTCAGTTGCTGAGGAAAAAAAATCCGGATCAACATCAAAAGGCGATTATTAAAACGCATCGCACTCACAAGTGAGATTGTCAGCCCTCAAAATTCCGTTCGAGCTGATGGCCCTCTCCGACGCGCTGCAAGAAAACGCCGGTTGTTCGCCGGCCAAAAGACTCTCGACTTCCGCCAGCCTCGACGAAGCCGTCGACAAGCAGCTCCAGGCACAGGCGTTCGAACCCCAGACACAAGTGACTGAAAATAAGAACAAGAATTGTAGCATTGAGCTTCCAGGATGTAACCGAAGACCAAGAAGCATTTCCATACGGTACAGATCGTAGTTGACCGCAGTCTGGGTCAATCTCCTCGTCAAACTTCCCCTGAAGAGTCCATGGTTCGCGTCAGAGTCTCCGTAAGTTATGCCAGACGCTGTCCAAATCGTGGCGTAGGCCCATCCTTCAGTTCCCATCGATATGCATATTATCACAACCGATACGATCGATATGGAGGCAGTCACGGTGAGAAACACCGCGTATTTTTTAGCCATCGTTGTTTTCCGCTTGTTCTAATCAGTAAATATAAAGCAGATTTTATCCTGCATCAATAAAGCGGTTATTTTCACTCCCCCTGAGTCAATCGGCCGAAGGCGAGTCAGAATTTCCACCCTGATGAAGAAAAGGGCGATAAGTTGAAATGCGAGGCGCGGAGACGACCGTGCGAGGCGCGGAGACGACCGTGCGAGGCGCGGAGGGTCAGCGCGCCGATTTTTCTCAAAAAAAAACTTCAATTGAACCGTTGATAAGTGCGAATAAGTCGATTCTGTGACCGGTTCAATGTTTTTAATCGAATTGTAGGTTTAGTCAATTTTTTTCATTTCGATCAACCAAGTGATGCCACATGGTCGCGTCATGGAATGGAATCTCATTCATACGTTCAGAATTTCAACCCTGAGAAAGAAAACAGCGATAAGTTGAAATGCGAGGCGCGGAGACGACCGTGCGAGGCGCGGAGGGTCAGCGCGCCGATTTAAAAAAAAAAAACTTCAATTAAACCGTTGATAAGTGCGAATAAGTCGATTCTGTGACCGGTTCAATTTTTTTAATCGAATTGTAGGTTTAGTCAATTTTTTTCATTTCGATCAACCAAGTGATGCCACATGGTCGCGTCATGGAATGGAATCTCATTAATACGTTCAGAATTTCAACCCTGAGAAAGAAAACAGCGATAAGTTGAAATGCGAGGCGCGGAGACGACCGTGCGAGGCGCGGAGGGTCAGCGCGCCGATTTAAAAAAAAAAAACTTCAATTAAACCGTTGATAAGTGCGAATAAGTCGATTCTGTGACCGGTTCAATGTTTTTAATCGAATTGTAGGTTTAGTCAATTTTTTTCATTTCGATCAACCAAGTGATGCCACATGGTCGCGTCATGGAATGGAATCTCATTAATCACGTTCTGAATCATGTTTCATCATGTTATTGTTATTGAATCGCGATCTGTTATCTAAATAGTAGCTACAACGGGCGAATTCTACAAACAAACAAAACTAAATCGAAAATTCGATCTCAAATCTTCTTACAACTGAATATATTGACGTTTGAAACCATACGTACTGTATTATCACTGCCTAATTTCCGTCTTTTAATTAAGTGTGTAGCGAGTCACTCCGATCACTGCATCCACGATACTTGAGTTCGTCGTACTGACTGGTAGCCCTTCTCTATTCTGTTATATCTGATGTTAAAAATTCTGTATTGATTACACAGTGGTAAGTGATTGAAAATTAAAAAAAAATAAATAAAATAAAAAAGAAATAAAAATCGATGATTCTATTCCACCGGCTCCGGATATACTGCGAGTAGATTGTCTCCATTCGACGATCTGATACCTTATCGGAGATTAGCTCGTTGGTGGTTCACAGCCCACTGCAGAATTATTACTGCGGTGTTAGTTCGAAAAATTGAATGTTGTAAGAGTTTTAATTCCCTCCGCAGCAGCCACGCATCCCATATCAGCATCGCAGGAGCCGCGGAAATTTATTTTATTATTCGGAATCTAGAGTATATATTGTTATTAAAAAAAAAAAGTATATAAGAAAAATTGTGGCCAGGAATAAAAAAAAGCTTCGTGTGCTACTAGATTCTCAATTATGTATATAAATTCGTAATAAAAAGACAAACTATGCTCGCTCTGACTTCCAAGCTTGTATATCTTCAAAACAGTTGATTCTACGGGAAAAGCTATGAGCATCTTTTTTTTAGAAAATTTTATGAGCTTCAAATTTGGTTATTATCATATTTCACCTAGAAGGCACCGGAAGTGAGATATTGCCGAAAATAGTGCGAAAACCACTTTTTACAGCTACAGAAACTTGGAGAAATGAAGAACTATTAAAATTAGAAGACAAAAAAAACAAGCTTCGAGTTATTCTATTTCAGAATTTATTCTGTGCGTAAGAAAACGATGAAAAACTATCTTTTTGTTTCACATAATCAGTTTGGTTGCTTTTAAAAGAAGAATTTAATTTTTCAATCAATAAAAAAAAAAGGGTCTACATTACCGACGGTAAATAAGTAGACCGAATTTATCGACGGTCGGTAAGGAAGCGTTTGATTTTCTCAAATTTCTACGGTTCCGATTTTATTGTTAATAGTTGATCACTAATAAATATCATAATTCCAGATTATTTATAGCCAGAAAAAAATATTCTAAGATAACATAATCTAGGCATTCTAGTATTGAACCAGAGATACGTATTCGCGATGCGATATCAAAATAATGACGTCACATTTTCCTCCGCAATCGAAGTCTGATTCTTTCGAGTCTAGTGACCAAATTCAATGTGGGTGTTCCGATATCTCTTATCTGATAAGGGGAATAATAATAATTCATAACTAAATCAAGAAAAAAAAGAAGGTATACGAAGGTAGTGTGACGCTAGTGTCACATTGAGCCGCGACTCGACAGAAGCGCTGAGTGTCTGTTCTGTCATGCGCATAGGCCATAGACTACAGAGGCATGAAGCAGACACCCGAGTTCTCGAAACTAGACGTGTTGTTGTTGTAAATCTACCACAAGAAAAAAAAAAAGAAACTGTCACAAGAAGTAAAATCTTTGATTTTCTTTTGTTTATTTTGAAAAATAATAATAATAATAATAATAATAATAATAATCGAAAATATAATAAAATGGATGATGATAAATCGAACCGTTTAAAATCTAACGAAGAAATAATCGACGAGTTAACTCGTGGTATCGAAGAATCAGCTGTGATGAGAGAAAATCTACCGAGTAACGATGACAACAACAGCGTTAACAATGAACGTAGACATAACGATGAATCTAAGGAAGAAAGGGACTCGATGTCGTCAACGACGATACCAAACGACCAGGATGACGACGAGGAGGCTACAGAACCTACGATACCCGATGTACCCGACGATTTTGTAGACGAAGAGGCTCTGAAAGACAGAGAAATATCACTCACCGATGATCAAAGAGAGGTTAGGTTTTCTTTCGAAAATTTGCAAAATAAGTCTATTATTGGCTCATATGTAGATTATAGATTGTTGATGTAGAATGTAGATTGTTAATTGTAAAGATTGTGTAGATTTATTTGTTTAGCCAGTGTTTGATGCAGATTGTAGATTAATACATTGTAGAACGTAGAATGCAGAATGTAATTAGTGTAGAATTTAGATACTGGATTGTAGATTTCAAATCGTAGGATAAAAAAATGTTATTCATGCTTAATGTAAATTGTAGATTGAAAACTGTAGATTGGAGATTGTAGATTGTAGATTGTAGATCATAGATCGTTGCATGATCTTCAATACAGAATACAATCAATGTAGAATGTGGATTGTAGATTATAAATCATTGCACGTAGAATGTAATCAATGTAGAGTGTAGATTCTGCTTCTTCCATTCCTCCAAAGGCCCTTAGCTTTCACCATCGAGCCATTATCTCATAGAATGTAGATTGCAGATTGAAGAATTCGGCCCATGTAGAATGTAGATTGAAGAATTCCGTCAATGTGGAATGTAGATTGTAGATTGAATAATTCCGTCAATGTAGATTGTAGATTGAATAATTTCGTCAATGTAGAATGTAGATTGTAGATTGAAGAATTCCGTCAATGTAGAATGTAGATTGAAGAATACCGTCAATGTAGAATGTAGAATGTAGATTGAAGAATTCCGTCAATGTGGAATGTAGATTGTAGATTGAAGAATTCCGTCAATGTGGAATGTAGATTGAAGAATTCCGTCAATGTAGAATGTATGTAGATTGTAGGTTGAAGAATTCCGTCAATGTGGAATGTAGATTGAAGAATACCGTCAATGTAGAATGTAGATTATAGATTGAAGAATTCCGTCAATGTGGAATGTAGATTGAAGAATTCCGTCAATGTAGAATGTAGATTGTAGATTGAAGAATTCCGTCAATGTAGAATGTAGATTGAATAATTCCGTCAATGTAGATTGTAGATTGAAGAATTCCGTCAATGTAGAATGTAGATTGAAGAATTCCGTCAATGTAGAATGTAGATTGTAAATTGAAGAATTCCGTCAATGTAGATTGTAGATTGAAGAATTCCGTCAATGTAGAATGTAGATTGTAGATTGAAGAATTCCCTCAACGTAGAATCTAGATTGTAGATTGAAGAATTCCGTCAATGTAGAATGTAGATTGTAGATCATAAATCGTTACATGATCTTCAATACAGAATGTAATCAATGTAGAATGTAGATTCTGCTTCTTCCATCCCTCCAAAGGCCCTTGGCCTTCACCATCGAGCCATTATCTCATAGAATGTAGATTGTAGATCGAAGTATTCGGCTAATGTAGAATGTAGATTGTAGATTACAAACTGTAGAATGTAAATTGGAGATCATAAGTCGTTACCTAATGGAGAATATAGAATGAAATCAACGTAGAATGTGCACCGTAGATTAAAAATTATAGTATGTAGAACGTAATTAATGTAGAATGTAGATGGTTTTTCACAGAATCTATTCAATACCGAATCTAGGTTGTAGACTGAAAAAGTTATTCGATATTTAATGTTGATAGACCATAGATTACAGAACTAGAGAAAAATCAATATAGAAGGTAGATTCTGTACGGTGAATTGTAGAATGTAGAATCAAGTCAATATTGAGTGTAGAATGTTCAAGCTAGTCGATATAAATCATAGAATCTATGGCTGTAGACAGCCAAATGTAAAATCCAGACAATGTAGACTCTAAGATGTGGAATTGAGTTAATGTAGATTGTAGATTACGTAGAATATAGTCAATATAGAATGTAGAATGTAGTCAACTTACTCGATCTATTTCAAACAGAGGATATTTATCTGACAATCATTAAATTTTTGTACACAGGAGCTTAGGAAAGAAGCCGAGACTCTCAAGAACGAGGGAAACGAGTTATTCAAAAACGGAGAGTACAAAAAAGCGATGGAGACCTATACCCAAGGTTTACAGACGTGTCCGTTGTCCTTCGACAAGGATAGATCGATCCTCTACGCCAACCGGGGGGCAGCGAAGATCAAATACATGGTAACGATCGTCTGTTTATCTTTGAAAACACGAAAAACTGGTTAAAAATCGTTTAATCTTCAACGTATCAACAGGTCGACAAAGAATCTGCAATTTCCGACTGCACAAAGGCCGTAGAGTTGAATCCGAGCTACTTGAAGGCCTATTTGAGGCGGGCTCAGCTGTACGAAGAAACGGAGAAGTTCGACGAGGCTCTCGAGGACTTCAAGAAGGTCCTGACCTTCGACCCTTCGCACGCCGAGTCTAATCACGCTCTCAGAGTCAGTAGAACCGATCAGATTTCTGGAATCTATCCAACGACTGATGATAACGGCTCGTTTTGTTTCCTATTTCGCAGAGACTGCCGCCGCTGATAGCGGAGAGGAATGAAAAATTGAAGACTGAGATGATGGGGAAGCTCAAAGACCTCGGGAATCTTGTTCTCAGACCCTTCGGACTGTCCACAGACAATTTCGAACTCAAACAGGACCCAAGCAGCGGCGGATACTCCGTTAACTTCAATCAGAATCCGAGATAATATTGAATAAGCTTTGAGAAAAGAAGGAAATCCGCTTCTTCTCGGTGGGAAATGGAAAGATGTTTGTTTTCAATGATCTTGAGGAGCTATGATTGATGCTTTTTGATTAAGGAATAAAAACTACACAGGCTGATGCATATTTCTATGCCTTTTTCTTAATGAGTCAGATTTGATTTATTTTCATTATTTTTCTGTTAGAATAATTTAATTAGAAATGAATTTTTCCTGTTTCTTTTACTTTTTTTCTGTAAGAAAGTTTCGACTCCACGCTGTGAAAAATTTAAAACTGTTTCAAAAAATAAATGGGCCACAAAAATAAATATAATTAGACAGTTGACAGACAGCAGCTGATCGATGTAATCGATTCTTTTTTAATTTTATTGATGTAGATTACATGTTTATTTTATTTGATATTCTATTTATACTCTTTGCATGAAATTAAATTTAATGAAATCGTGTTTCGCGCCACAGAAATGTCGGGGTTTTTAGGTAAGTCGATTCAGTTTTTTCAATATTCGTAGAATATTTATTTTATATGGAATATAAACTCATTAATTTAGTATAACCTTTTCTTAAACCAATTGATCGCTTATTATCGATACTTACATCGCCTCTGTGATTTAAAAAACTCTAAATCAAATTTCCCGCCAATAACATAATCAAATCTCTGATATGAAAAATGTGTAGTTATAGAATAGAAGATAATTTGAAATTCTTATTGGAAAAATACGTTTTATTCGTGGGAAAACGAATTTTGATTTTTTTATTTCTGTTTTTTTAATCGAAAACGATAAATTTGTAAAAATGAATTCAGAAACTCGTTCAGAAACAGTGAATTTTGAATAAAACTGTACGATCTCCAGAATTGAAAAATCACTTTCAGATAAAATAATACATAAAATTATTAAAAATTACAACAACAATAGAAACAATTAAGTATGTAGATACATAAAATGTAATTTTTTTCAAGATTTCCATCTCTTTCATTATAAAAATTTGATAAACGCATATTGAGATTCTTTTATTTTTTATCTTTGCTCCTAAAAGACTGAAATTACATTTAATTTAATTAACATTATCAAGTCCAAAATTCATTTTTTAACCATTTGAAAGTTTTATAATTTCTCTAACATCCTTTTATCCGAAGGATTGATGAAAAAAAAAACTTGTTCGACCTGTAATCCAACTTTTCGAATACAACATTCAAATTTCGCGGTCTCGCGTGACGTCACACAGCACCTTTCACGCACAGACTCACCGTCTGATGGCGCTGCGCCCAACGATGCTACTCTGTGACGTCACGTGGCGTTTTTCATTTTTATACTACCTATACCGTGTGATTTTGTGGATGGTTACCATTTGGGCCCCTGCGTACATGCAACTGACATGACATTAAGGTGAAATGAAAGTCACGTGACCTCGATATGAGGCTGATGATTTACACTTGGCATTTTCAAACGCTATTTTCTCAGCCAAAACACATTCGATTGATGTGAAATTGACATCAGTGACGTAGAAAAACTGAATGAAGGGCGTAAGACTCTTGGATTTGCGAAAATCGAGACGTAATTACAGTTATTTAACAATATTGTTCTGTAATCCAAGCAAGTGCTGCCTCTCTCCACGAGGGGCAGCACTTCCTTGGGTTACAACACTATTTTTACACAAAATTCTAATTATGTCTTTCGATTTTCGCCAATTCAAGACTCTTAGGCCCTTCATTCAGTTTTTCTACGTCACTGATATCAATTTCACATCAATCGAATGTGTTTTGGCTGAGAAAATAGCGTTTGAAAATTCCAAGTGTAAATCATATCGAGGTCACGAGACTTTCATTTCACCTTAATCGTTGCTGTATAAAAAGCAGAATTCGTTATCGGTCACCAACAATTAGTGTCATCTCAGTTGCATATACCCAGGAGTTCACATTGTGAATATCCAAAAAATGACACGGTATAGATTCTGAAAAAAATTGTATTCAATCATCACGCAGCCATTTCCGATGGATATTTATTACTTTTCAATCTGAAAAAACTTTCAAAATTATCAGTATCAATAAAATTCTGGCTTCCAATGCCTTTGCCTCTTTTTCCACTGAATTGTCTTCTGCTCTGCGCCCTGCACCCTGCAATTATATAGCACCACGCACTCATCAGCGCGCGGCATAATGGCAACCGTTAGTGAGTTTGCGTCTGTCGGGTTGCCGATGTTCAGGCATGACCAGAGCGCTAGTGTAGAGCATGTAGTATACCTTCAGGCGTATTCGTAGAGGTTCGTTTGAAGGGACCGTTTGAACGGGTTTATTGAAACAGTTTGCGCACGAGCAGCGCTTGCGCAAAAAATATACGTAATATTGAGAGAGGTCTCATTACACGCGAAATAGCGTGAAGAAGATAGTCGACTGGGTTAAAACCGAAAGACTTTGAGATAGTTATCAGTTTTTTTTTTCAACAACGATTCGGCTCGTCGCTCGTCGAATTTCGGAATTATCGTGGTGAACAATTAAATCATCGTCATTATTCCGCTGTTTCCGGTTGTTGTTCGACCGTAGAGGATACGATTACCTATTACGAACCCGGAAATGTTGTGCTTTTGAGAATTGTACAGTGGTTATCGTCGGAGCTCGTTATCGAATACGTGAATAAATAAATTGGTCGAACAATGCCAGCGGAGGAAGTTCCGAGTTTGAAGGTAAAGATCAATTTTTAATTTGTTTAATTATTGTTGCGCTTCTTTTTCTCAATTCTCGGTCTCGTTCTTCGTCTCGTTGATTTTTGTTACTCCCTACAAACTCGCCCAGCTTGAATTCAGCTCAGCCTACAAACCTAGCACTGCCACTTTATGTAAATCAATAATTTTACCGTTACACACGCTCGCTGCTCGTACTCTGTGGCTAAAAATATACCCACGACTTCCAAGCTCTTTTCAATATTCTCCTTTTCGATTATTCATTCAGAAAAGATTCTCGAAATTTCGGAACTGTAAAAAATTCGGAAATCCACTTCCAGTCTCTGGTTCGAGTCGTCGATTTTATTTCAAGACATTAACGATTCTAGCTCCCCAAATACTAATTTCACCTCTTTTATTTCATTTTTACATGCTTTTATTGGATGCTACAAACTAGGGACTGGATATTAAATTATTCCATGAATAGTAAAAAGAGAGAAAAAAAACACGTTGTCCAAGGAAAGAAGTTAATCATATTACACATCATCATATTTAATTCGAAGCGACAATTATGTGATATGATAAAGGATGACCTCGTTAATTACGTGACGACTGGACTCTGAAACACAGATTAAGTAACGCTTATAGCTTAAATTGAACTATTGATGCTGAATTGTTGTTAAAACCTGTCGATAATGGATCATTTTGGAAGCTTCGATTTTTAGAAGCTGTATAAAATTTTATGTCTTGTTGACAATTTTTATTTATCTATTGTTCAATCTGTTCAATATAGTTTTTATTATTTGCCGAAGAGGCAATAGAGATAAATTTAGTGGCTGACGTCAAGAGGAGGTGGAGGTAGTTGAGAAAAATAGAGCTAATCCTATAAATAAAGAGTTCACCCCCTCAGCCGAGAGTCCTTCGCTTTTAATCTCGTTTCTACACCCTTTTTTTGTACTTTCTGTAAATCTACACCGCGATACCTGGATTTTCCACACAAAATACTAACACGAGCTACGAAGGAGTGGAAAACAATAATAGTCAGAGTTGTGGAGTGATTGTATTGAACCCGTAATTAGCTCGAATACCTCTTTCAGATACCAAAACAATTGGACAATAAAGCTCGATTGGTATTCACTGTTCGAACTCGAGCGTATTCATTATCTTTTCTCAATATCTCACTTCCGGTTGCTCCTACGTAAAAAATTATAGATATCAAGTTTCAAGCTCTTGAAATTCTTTGCAAAAAAGGTTTTCACTATTTTTCGTGCAGAATTTACCGTTTAGAAGATACATAATCGATAAAACTTCACTGGTTTTGACTGGTAATTCTATCTTTAGTGTCTTTACGTTCTTTTGTCAATATCTCACTTCCGGTTAATTGTAGATAAAGAACGATAAGGACTAAATTTGGAGCCCATAAAATTCCCCACAAAAAAGTTGCTTAGTGTATTCTGTGTAAAATCTACCGTTTAGAAGTTATACAGACAATACTAAAGCTCGATTTCGGTTTCCACTGTCGACCCTCAAGTCTTGTTCCATAGATTTTATTCCGTCAATATCTCACTTCCGGTTGCTCCTGGGAGAAAAACGATCTGAACAAAACCTGAAGCCCGTAAAATTCTCTACAAAAAGGATGGGAACAGCTTTTCACCTAGAATTGACAGTTTGGAAGATATACAGATCCAAAAGTCAAGCTTTCAGTTTTCGAATAAGTATGTTGCATAAAAGTCTGTATGTCAGAGACGTGAATGGAGCAGCAGCCCCCACGCACAGCTTATTTTCAATCATTCCTTAGGGTCTCTACACCGTCAGCTGTGGTTGGCTTTATACCCTCTTTACGCCATTCCCAGTTATACACACGTCAGACGGTACAAAGAATTTTCGAGAGCTTTTCGTATCCTCCCTGAGAGCATCCATCACACAGAAATCCGGTAGATTTTCCTCTCTCATCTTCATTGGCACAGAAGATCCATTATAACGCTGACATCATTCAGAATGATTCAAGCTTTCATCTTCACAATTTTTTTCAATCATTATCGAAAATTTTCCAATAATAAAAGTGAATAAAGTCACTTCCTCAAATGAGACGAATTTTCTCACGGAAATTGTTCACGCAGCTCAGATAAGAGACCCCCGGATTGCCATCTGTACGGTTCACCAATTAATTTTTTATCGTCGTTCACGACCCCGGCTGATAACCGTTTTCACTCAGAGTATATAGCGAAACAAGTATAGCGGTCTGGCGCGCCGGCTGTAGACGGTTAATTTAAGTGGTATAGACACCGCGTTCGTCCGACGGCCGACCGAACCGCGAAGTTACTACTTGGGAATAATCGACTCGAGTTTTCGTGCCTCGTTCATTGGATAAAACGGAGACATTTTTTTATGTCTCGAATTAAAAAAGCAGCCAAAGAAGAAAATGGTTTTTTATTATCAAATTTTGAATAATTCTGTCTCGATTTTTTGACCCTAGGAAATATTTCTGATCATCAAATTCTATTATATTGAATCTGATGGTGTAACAAATTTGATCTGAGTTTATGAAATTGAATCAAATTTCCTTTTTTACAACTTTATATCGTTTTATCAAATTTCGTTATCAGACTGGATGAAATTTGACGAACACGGATGAATTATCAGAGGAGTGCTGAGGTAGAATATATCGTATATCCGGATCCAATTATCCCTGTATCTTTCGAAACTCGAAACTCGGTCTATTTCCATGCGGTTATAATTAGAACAGAGAGTATCTAATTAGTATAGTTGCGATATTAATGAGACATTCGAGTGATATCTTGGAAATGTTGAATAATTGTGTGAATAGAACGAAGTTAGAAAATGAAAATATTGATTCAATTAACTCCTGCGTTTATGATTCACGTTGATAATTGATTATCAAAAACTTGAAATTTGAAAAAATTGAGTGAAAAAAAAATGTCTCTGTTTACTGAAAGAATCTGGGAATCGAACTTAAAAATCCTCGTCGATTTTATTCATCGAATTATTCAGTTAGAAAATAGCCTCGTTTTATTGTTAAAAATGCTAAATTTTCCGTGAACGACTTTTTCTTTTTCTTCTTTTATTTTGCGCAGACAACGATCCGTATAATAAAAAAGACTGCCAATTCAATCAACTCGACGCATTGCGGTCTATTCGTTTGAATACCAGGGTCAAGTATCAGAATAGAGTGAGGTCCAAAAATGTTTTTCAATCGATAAAAAATAACGAAAAAATTACACGGTTTTATCAATTTTTTGTTAATCACTTTTTCTTATCGTGTCTTCATATTCTATCAATGGAAATTACGCTTTGGGGTAAAGCGATACGTATACGACCCAAGGGTTGCGTCTTCTGGGTCGGATTATACGCGGAGGGGTTCCGATGGGGACGATAAGGTATGGGCGTTGGACAAGGACGGATTGATCGTCGTCGAGGAAGAACGCGAGCGTAGGCGGTAGACGAGAGCGGTGAGGAAGTTACAAGGGCAGATGGGAATCGATCCTAGAAACTAAACCTCGCCAGAAGCTCGCTTTGCCTCGTCACGGCGAGGCTTTCATTATCTTAATTTTATACTTAGAAAAAAAAAAATAAAATAAAAGACAGAGAGAAGAAACGGAAACTCTCAAATCGTATCATAATTTTTCTTATTACATTTTTTTTTGGTTTTCTGATGCTGAAAAAATTTACGACAATCGCGTTTGAACCGACTATGAGCCAGCTTTTGGGCTTCCCGTTATTTATTTTGATCCCAGCTATTTAGAATTTTGCGAATCTGACTTCAGATTCTCGATCAGCGGTTCAAAAAACCATGTGGTCCCAAATTTCATTTAAATCAGTTGATCCGTTCTCAAGATATAGTAACTTTTATTCTATTTTTGAGAATTTTGGTATTCAAATAATGAAAAAAGTAGTGAATCGATCGAAGCCAAAAACTAATCAGTTCTAAGTTCCGAAAAGCGGCGTCGATTGAGACCAAGATCGTCAAAATCCGGTCCTTCGTTCTCGAGTTATCGTCGTACAAAAGATTGATGACAGAAGCTTACATAACCTAGACATTTTCGAAAACATTACAATAACTTCTTATTTTCTCTGAAAACAGAGAAACGCGGGAAGATGAAAGACCCTCAAATCGCGCGAATCCTTGACTCAGTGAAATCGAATTTTCCAGACACCCGGACAGCCGGTTTCGAGAAGTAGAATGCGGCGTCTGACGCGTCGAGAAAAATGGCCTCTCCACGTGGGCCTCTTCCTCCTATACGTGTTGATACAGACGATATCGTCAGTGGGGACGTCGAAAACGAACATGACCAGCGCTCCGTCATCGACCGGAGCATCGCCATCGCCGGTCCCAGCGATCGCCAAGGGCCAGCCGGAAGAGACGCCTCAACAACGCGAACAGAAGGCTGCAGAGGTCGATAAGGTCGCGGTGCCCAAGGACATCGGGACGACGGAAAGCTCCAAGGACAACAAACAGAGAGCTGGAGAAAATATTGCCGGGACGACTCAAAATCCTACGTCGAACGTAAGCGGGACGTGATTCTCGTTGATTAGGACGATTGGTCAGGTGGACTTTGGCCCTTTTTACAGGGAACCACGGGCCCACCTACCACCCAGCTTCCGGACGCTCGACCAACGTGGAGACCGAGGAGACCGAACTGCACGGCACCCGCCATCGAGCAATTCATCCGGCCCCCTATGGGCCCAGAAGCTCGAAAGCATGGTGGACTCATACTCTTCGTTCTGGTTGCTATATACAGCTTCCTGGGACTCGCCATAGTCTGCGACGATTATTTCGTTTCCAGTTTGGACAGAATTTGCGAAGGTATGATACAGTTGGGTTGAGTATTCTCTTTAAACGTCGTGAAGAGGAATTTTGTTGATAATATAGTTGATTTTGTTGTGCACAGACAACAACAGTAGCATTGATAACATTAGAAGACTGCAGACGATTGGTATTCACTGTTCAAACTTGACTGTATTCGTTCTCTTTTCTCAATATCTCACTTCTGGTTGCTCCTACGTAAAAAATTATGGATATCAAATTTCAAGCTCTTGAAATTCTCTGCAAAAAAGGTTGATACTATTTTTCGTGCAGAATCTACCGTTTAGAAGATACATAATCGATAAAACTTCACTGGTTTTGACTGGTAATTCTATATTTAGTGTCTTTACGTTCTTTTGTCAATATCTCACTTCCGGTTGATTGTACATAAAAAATGATAAGGACTAAATTTAAAGCCCATAAAATTCCCCACAAAAAAGTTGCTTAGTGTATTCTGTGTAAAATCTACCGTTTAGAAGTTATACAGACAATAATAAAGCTCGATTTCGGTTTCCACTGTCGACCCTCAAGTCTTGTTCCATACATTTTATTCCGTCAATATCTCACTTCCGGTTGCTCCTGGGAGAAAAACGATGTGAACTAAACCTGAAGCCCGTAAAATTCTCTACAAAAAAGATAGGAACAGCTTTTCACCTAGAATTGACAGTTTGAAAGATATACAGATCCAAAAGTCAGGCTTTCAGCTTTTGAATGACATTCACTTATCAGATGTGGTTCGAAGTATACCGTACTTTTTGGAACTGTTCATCCACAGAATTGCGACTATCACCCGACGTGGCCGGAGCCACATTCATGGCTGCAGGCTCATCAGCTCCCGAATTAGCCACTGTTGTGATCGGCGTTTTCTTCGCAAAGGACGATATCGGGGTGGGTTTTCTCCCCAGTATCCATCCCTCCGCAAAAATACAACAATAACAACAACTCCCATCTCTTCCAGGTCAGCGGTGTAATCGGCAGCGCCGTCTTCAACATAATGTTCGTCATATCGGTATGTGGCCTGTGTTCCGGAACCGTGTCGAAACTGAACTGGTGGCCCTTGTGCAGAGACTCCTTCTTCTACTTCATATCAATCCTCGTCATGCTCGGCACCATCTACAACGAGTCAATTTCGTGGTGAGTACCTAAGTCTACATCGTCATCAGCAAGACAGTGAAATCGCACCATCATCAATACCTCGACCATCGATTCCAGGCCGGAGGCGCTCTTCATGCTGGTAATGTACGCCGTCTACTGCGTCGTTCTTTCCTTCAACGCGCCTCTCGAACGGTGGGCGAAGTCCCTGAACCTACCGTACTTGCCGAAGGACAGTGACCCCGCTGAAGACAGCGCCCTGGTCAGCTACCGGTCCCTTCAAGAAGAGCGGCTCTCGTACACCGGACCGAATTCGCCGATCACTGATCAAGTCAAGAGCGAAGGTCAGTGTGCTTGGTGGCCTGCGATCGCATCAAATGGCGATGAACGGTGAACTCTTTTCAGGGACTCTGAACGGCGTCCAGGACGGAGTCGACCCGTCGTGTCCGAAGCCGGTGGCGGCCCCGGCCCCGGCACAGCCTCAATATTACAAGGCGAAGGAGGCTGACCCCAACGAAGTATCGCCGCTGGTCAAACCGACGGATGGTGGTAAATGGGGGCTTTTCTTGTGGGGATTGGTCTATCCCATACACTACATGTGCAGGTTAACGATGCCGGATTGTAGACAGGAGAAATGGAAGAGGTGGTATCCGTTCACCTTCTGTATATCGATGATATGGATCAGCTTCTACAGCTACTTCATGGTCTGGATGATCACAGTCATTGGTGAGGAACTGTATACCGATCAGTAGTTCAGTAAAATTGGATCAGAATATAGCGAATGGATGAATTGATTACCGAAGATCTGTAAAGTGGAGACACAATAATCTTGCTCGATCTGAGAATTCAGTGTTTTCATCATATCTCGACAACCGTTGATCCTATCGTCACAAAGGTTATACAAAAAATGAAGCTAACAAAATTTCCTACAACAAAGGTTCTACACATTTTTTTCGTATGTTTGATAGTTTTTCTCCAATACAACAGTGAATACGTACATAATCCGCACAAGGCTCTGTACAGATATCGATACTTTAAGCCCTGTATTACACGAAAACTATCGAAGATGTGGAAAAAGTGTATTGAACCTTTGTTGTAGAGAATTTGATAAACTTCATTTTTTATAATAACCTTTCTGACGATAGGATCAACGCTTGTCGAGATACGATGAAAAAACTGAATTAGAGCACATGCAGTTCATCGTCGAATAACTTCCGAACGAATCGACGATTTTCTGTAATTGTTGATATATATTTATTTTCTTCCGAATTTTTAGGCAGCACTTGGGGAATCCCAGACACAGTTATGGGCCTGACATTCGTAGCTGCTGGAGTCAGCGTCCCCGACGCTCTATCTTCGTTAGCAGTTATCAAAGAAGGTCTCGGTGACATGGCCGTGAGTAATGCGGTCGGTAGCAACGTCTTCGACATTCTAGTATGTCTCGGACTTCCATGGTTCATTCAAACCGCTATGATTCAGCCAGGATCTCACGTCAACGTCACTAGCAGAGGTGAGAGAACATGTGTGACTCAAAAACTCGAAAAATTGCTAAATCAGCTAAAAAAAAAAAATGTACAAGTTGCAAGTTTCCAAAAAAATTTTCAAAACTTCGAATGTAGTTCATAACGTCATTTACTTCATGATCATGACCGAAGAAGACTGTCTGACGGTGATGAAGCTCAACTTCAATCCTTAGATACAGTTGATCTTCATGATGGAAATTTTTTTTCCTGTGTGTATCAATTTTGATCGTTTTTTCACAGGCTTGACCTACTCGACCATATCCCTTCTTTCAACGGTGATATTTTTGGTACTCGCCACTCATCTGAACGGTTGGAAATTGGACCGACGTTACGGAGTTGTCCTGATGGTCTGGTACCTGATATTCATAGCGTTTGCATCGTTGTACGAACTCAATGTTTTCGGTGAGATGAATCCACCCGCGTGCGAAAGTAGGTTCTAAAAAAAAGCAGAAAAATTCAATTTCAATATATATATATATATATATGGATTGATCGAAAATAAATAATTAAGAGAGTTTTTGTTTTATCGGTTATAGGGTATAAATATTTTTCGCTCTCTCTCTCTCTCTCTGTCTTCTTATTTGCATTTTTTATGTGATAATAGCAGCTATTTTTATTATATTAATAATTTATTATTCAAATATTGTAGAATATTGACGATAAAAGAAAAAGCGAGTATGTTATCAATAGGCGATATTCTGCTTAGTAAATGATTGTTTGATCATTGAGAGCTTCCGGTACCTTAAATCCGGTCTACATCGATTATTCTTGGTAGAATTTTATTTAATTCAATTAAGAATATCATAATTAATTAATTATGGATGAATTATAGAAAGGAACAAAACTGTATAGGAATAGGACCAAACTGCGACGGGTTAGAAGAACAAATACGTAAAAATACGAATAAATTATGAAAAATCAATTGTTCATGAAATAGTATCTCAAATTACGCTTCGAATTGAACGTTTTTCTCTTCTTTCAAATTTTGAAATTTAATATACTTTAAAAAACAACAACAACAACAACAAAAAAACACGATTGGCGAAAATGAATATGAATAAATTAATATTTAAATGAAAAGACATTGAGATCATGTGACAATACATTAATCAGTATTACTATGATTGTTAATTACTATAAAAAAAATTATGAAAAAAAAAATTGTTATAGAATAATTTATAACTATATTATTTCTAGTAACGAAAAAAAAAGACGACGATAAGTTGAATTTTTGACAACTGCACACTATATAAAATAAATATATAGAACGACGACAGTTCATAAAATATATATATGTATACACAGAACTATAACAGTAGATTGTTAAATACACACTTAAAAAAAAAAAAAATCCGTAAAGTTACATTGAAACAAGACATCGAAGGCTTATATTATATTACATTATATTATATTGAATTATATTATATTCAATTTAGACACGAAGAAAGAAGAATAATAATTAAAAAAAAAGAATATATAGTTTAGTTAAATTTATACATAATAATATATAAAAAGTAAAGAATATTAAAATGAAAGAGAAAAAAAAAGTTAGTTCAGTGCTGTTTATATATTTATATAATAATTGTTAGAATTATATGTAACTCGATATAGACATCAAATACCGAAGCTACAATTTTTCAGACATTATGAAAATTAAAAAAATTGTAAATCGCAATTTCTTTTTTTTTTTTCATCGACTGAAAAAATGGACACTAAAAGGTTTGTATATTCGTAATACATTGAAAATGTCTAAGGAAAAACGAACAAAATATCAAAGTTCCAATAATTAACGAACAGTAACAAAAAAAAAAAATCCAACAAACAATAAAATTGGAATACGTAAATGGTGTATGTAGCTATTCGTGTGTAGTGAAAGTATTAGCATAAAGGGATGCGACACATCGAAGTAAAGGCTCCTCGCATAAATCGAGATATATGAAAAAAAAAAAAAAGTTGAAGAAAAGACAATAATTAACGCAGCCTTAACCTGATGAAAGTATCTACTATCCTGTACATTTCTTGTGGTTACTTTTCTTAATATCATGATTATATTCATATAATTGTCATGTAATAAGATGAATCGAATTTTTATTAATTAATTTATTCATACAATCATCGTCGAATTATTACATATTATTTTCTACCTTTGCTAGATCGATTATTATGACGTCATTCCCATTAGCTGAATTTTTTTATTCGTCCAATCAACCCGGGGAAAAAATCGATTTCTTTCGAAAATCGAAATCTGATATAATTACATCGTCAATTTTTCCCGGGAAATTGGACAATATTTGGCCAATTTATTTATGATCTAAAAATTTTGATTAGTATTCGATTTTGATGACGACTACGAAAAATAAAAAAATAAAAATTAATGTTACCTATACGCTAATAGAAAAATTACACAATTGCAATCTTTGAAGAATAAAAAAAAGAAAAAAGCTGGAGCATCGATGTGTAATTAATTAAACTGTCTATATAGATGAAAAATGAAAAAGAAAGATTGATGATTATGAAATTATTATAAAATGCGTAAAACGAGAATGTAATCATAAGGACTGGGCAGTAATTATATGATCTAGTGTAAAATACAATATTAGATTCTAGATACGATATATTATATTATATATCTTTAATGTTAAATGTTAACTATTGCATATACCAAACGTATATAATTATGTAATATAATCAAATAGCTCGAATTAATTGGATAAACCTATAAAAAGTAGCGACGCAGGTAATTAGCATGCTGACGATGTTTAACGCTTATCTAATTGAAACAGAAAAAAAAATCAACAATTCCGATAATTATATAATCGTAATTTTATCATAAATTTGTATCATACACACGATTTGAGTTGGAAAAGGTGAAACAAAAAATTAATTAACATTTTGGTCAATTTTTTATGAATTAGGAATAATTAATTTTCTATTTTAATTGATTGATTGATTGATTGATTGAATTCGGTACTTACTGTAAACTGTGAATCAATTTGAAACGTGTCCTTAATAGTGTATCAAACAAAGTCAATATTTCCCTATATACGAATATAAAAAAAGAAGAGTAATCATTAGTCGACAGAATTAATCGAAATTAATAATAATACATTGACGCAAGTTATAGATGAATTATAAATGATGAAATATAGTGTAATAATGTCGTTTAAATTTAAAAAAATTTAAAGACAAAAAGCAAACGAAAATTGAGTAATAATATCCACGATAATGATAATAATTACATTAGAATTTAGATAGTATATTTATTGAAATAGCAGTTTTTGAAGCTTGTTGACAATTGGAGAGCAGATTGAATGTTGCTTGAATGAAAAATTGCTACTCGTTCAATTAGATTATAATTATTTCTCCAAAATGATCATCATTTCAAACTTTATTTATTTATTTATTTATTTTTTTAGATATATTGAAGTGAAAAAAAAACGATGATTAATGATCGGACAAAACCTGATTAAATATCGTTGTAATTAAATGATTGAACCTAATTGCGTCAATATTTGAATAAAGAGAAGAAAAATAAGAAAATTACAAAATTAAAAAAATATATTAACAGTAGCTATAATCTATATATTTATTAAATATGAATCCATATACAAAAAAAAAAAACACGAGTATACATATTATTAATAAATTGTATTTAACAAAAAAAAAAAAAAAAAAAAAAAAACTAATCATATATATAAACTATATTAATATTAATAATAAATAACTAATTAATGATACCGGTCACATAGATCTTATGTATTCCATTATATTATGTACTTAAAAATGTTTAAACAATAAAGCTATTGCTGAGTCGTAAGCAGTCCTGCGATCACATTCATCCCGTACGGGCCAGACAACGAAGGTAGAGGCATTGCCGCGTGAGGTCGGACAGCCTTTACACCGCGAGTCTTTACTACTGCCTTCTGGCTGACCCGTACGCTCTCTCGCCGCGGCTCGTCTGGCGTATGGCTACCTCCACTACTGTGGCAGTCTTCAAACCGACTTCGAAACCAAACTACTTGACCGATTTTTATGAAATTTATATGGGACCAATCTGAAAGTATACGCTTTCGAATAAAAAAAGAATCTTCCAAATCCGTTGATAAATGACGGAGTTATGAGGTAAAAAACGTGAAAAAAAAATACAACCGATATGAGAACCTCCTCCTTTTTTGAAGTCGGTTGAAAAGAAGGTCACATCTCGATGTGAATATCATTATTTATATATTTGATTCGTTTTTACTTATGTAGGACAAGGATTAATTAATTAATTAATTAGGATCGGTAGGCTTGCTTTTCTTTAGATAGAACACATGTTTAGCAAAATATGAAGATTAGTTACAGGGGATTCATATATAGGGTGAATTCCTAACGATGGAACAGTTTGAAGTTTGATAGAATCGAGAGACAAGCTTTTAGACGGGTTTAGAACCACGTCAATGTCGTCTGAAAGCTCATTTCTCGATTCTAATATCTGTGTGCGAGCATTAAATCGATTTTATGTGCAGCCCTATAATATTAATGACTAATAGGAATTGAAATTCCCTGACGTTTCCGTCCAAAAAATGCATTATTTCCATCCCTTTTTCCAAAAAAGTCCAAATAATTTTTCTAATGCATGAAAAACAAGAAATTTTCGAGTGTTTTTGAAATTAAAGGATTTAAGTCGACACTAGGATCCAAGATGTCATCTATTATTCAAATATTTATCACAAAAAACAAGTACGAGAAAGAATTCCCTGATTTTCCGCCCACTTTTCTCGAAAATAAGAATTCCCATAGATATTTTTACGATGCGTATCAAATTTCCTGTTTTTTTTCTTCTTTTCTTTAGTGATTTGCCAGCCACTAATTATAACATTCCACGATTGCTGATAAAATTGAACTCATGAACCTTTTTTCCTGCACTGAGTAAGTACTAAAAAACTGACTAAATAACACTATCGAGATACAAGATTCCAGTCCTGTCCTAAAAAATTCTTAATTTACCCAGTTTTCCAGATATCCAGTTTAATAATCCTAATACTACTCGACGCTAGGCATTAAAAAATATATTTACACGCATTCCGTGTCAATTCGATCAACGTCTGATCCTAATTTTTTTGTTTTAATTAATTCATGTGATAGTAGCTTGACAAAAAATACAAAAAATAATAAATTCTTATAAAAGTATCCAGAAAGTTGATTTCAGACAGTAAATAATATTTTTTGGACCCTAGGAGATGGAAATAAGGATAATTTCCTCTTTTAGACTTGAAAACATTTTTTTTTTTAGCAAAAGACTGAAAATACGATATTTGAAGTCATCAGCGTCGATAAATCGAACTTTATAAAAGCTTTTGAGTGAAGTCAAGATCCAGAAAACACTAACTTTACTGTTTAGAAAAACGTCTAATTTTTTTTTTTTTCAATTTTCGCTCATAAATTCTGAATAAAACTAGAATAGTTCCAGATTTTACAAATTCACGGAAACTAAAAAGCTTCCAATCTACCAAAACTCTACAAATTTTGTCACAAGAATTAAAAATTAATTTTTCACGGTCTGAAGTTGACCAAAACTATCCTTTTGGAGAATTTAAAAGAGTATTTTGATCCTGCAAAAACTCCAACTTAATCTTCTAATTATTTAACCGAGTTTACACGCTGACTCAAAGGCACGTAGGCATCGATGTCTGCGAATTCGTCAGTCTCATTTAATCCGCTCAATTCCTTGCCATCATCTTCGACAATCGCTTCGGGCTCCCCAGCCTCGATTTCTGGCGACCCGGAGTCTGTTCGCCGCTCCTCATCCTTTTCATCGACCCTTTTCTCCCCTCCTTCGACTCTGATCGGAGGAGAACGTTTCTCTCTCCTCCCCCGGCTACAAATCTCCTCGATAATCTCAGACATGTCAAAATCGGTTTCGTTCTCGCTGGCAAAATCATCCGCGGTCAAATCTTCGAACATTCTATCCAAAGTGCTATTAATCCTCGCCTTTCCCTCGGCTGTCTTTATCCTCTCGATCTGAGGCGCTCGTTTCAATCGCTTCGGAGTTATTTCCATCTTCCCAAAAGATTCCTCCAATCTCTCCGCCGCGTTCTTCGTCACGAAATCGTCGATCTTCCTCGTGTTCACGATGTCTACCAGTTTATTCCTCGCCCGCTTTGCCGGGGCCGGCTTCTTCGCCTTGGCTCTGGGGTTCTTCGCCTTCTTTTTCCTCGCCTTTTCCTCCTCGAACTTCTCCACCAGCTTCGGATAGCATTTCTGCACGAGATTCTGGGGCTCGATCGTGACCAGAGCCGGGTTCGGACAGTTTTCGTCGATTTTCTCCGCATCTTCTTCATCCCCGCTCGATTTCGGGTCCGAGAGATGGACGAGACCCTCTAAGAAACCCTCGGAATCGACCCAATCTATTTCGTAGCTCGCGACGGACTTTATGTTGCGGATTTTCTTTATCTTCTCCGGATAGACGAGCCTCTTCACAGGCAGGTCAGGGGAGTAGGTATCGAAGCCGATGCTTCGACCGAGAGAAATTTCGGGAAGACTTGTCAGCTGCCATCGAGTGATGAGAGGCAGGAATTTATCGAAGGAATATTCAGGCTCCCAGCCGATCTTCTTTTCCATGAAAAACTGCAACGGAAAGATTTTTGTTAGTTCGGGGGATCGGAGAGGTTCGCAAAATCGAGTTTAATACCGACGATGAACTTGACGATGTTAGGCTGCTGCCATTTTAGGTCTAGACTGGACGGAACGGGGCCTTTTCTCTTCAGATATTCCGCGATAATTTCCTCATTGGGAAACGAGTCGATGCTGATCGCCTTTTTTCGAAGCGTTATTTCGTTCATTATCAGTTTTCTCCTCTCCCTGTTGACGTTGGGGATGAAATAGGAGTTAGTATGTCCGATAGAAGATTGGAATCGACGAGATTATCTCCGTACTTGTAATCGTCGCTGCAGTTTTTTGAAGTTTCGCAATCTGGGCATCCCGATTTATTGTGGAGCCTGATGTTCCCTTTGTGGCCGCAGGATGTGCAGAATCCCTTCGAATTTGTCAGCTGATTTTCGAGCCGGTCGAATTTTGAGTCCGTCTTCCAGCTCCTTAATCTGCGAATAAAGATTCTTAAAGGCTTGTTTGATCGTTGCGGATAACTTTTTGGTTTGAAAAAATTCAAATTGATTATAATTGATCGAAAAAAAGAATCATTGTATCAAATTATCGATTCCTGAGCCCCAATTTTGCGAATTTTCGAGACAACCAACAGTCTGGAAGATACCTATCCAGTATATCCTCGTTGCCAACGTGTTGGAACAATTTTAACGCTGCTTCTTTTCCGACGCCATTCAATCCGTCGTCGTAATCGCATCCGCAGAGTAGAGCAAGGGCGACCATCTTCTTTCTGTCCAGGTTCAAGGCAGCCTCCGTTTTTTCCATTCTGTAGACGTCGATGCTGCCCGCGGAAGCGGCTGCGCCGCTGAGATTGAAGTTTCTATAGACGACTCGAGCTCCGTATAAAAAACAGTCGTTGTCTTGGCTCACGCAGCCATCCACCATCTGGAAAAGGTCGATATCGTCTTAAAAAATCGTTCAAAAAAATCGTTCATCTCCTAGTTTGAAATTCTAGATGCTCTGAAATCGGATTCTTGTACCCCGTCTGCGTTCAGATAGGCGCACATGGCCTCCGCCTCTCCGTATCCCTGGACGCACTTGATTCCCATGTATCCGAGCATTTCTTCGCATTCTTTGAGAACGTGGTTGAACCTGGTTCGGCCAGATTTAGAGGCGTTCTTGCGAGCCGCTACTGTGCCGGTTCTCTTTTCCTGCTGGATATCGTTCCGTTTGTCTATAGTCTTCTGTTTCAGGTCCGGAGCCTTGCCTTCCAGGACGAATACCGGCCTGATATCCTGCAGGAGGAGATTCGCGGTGCGGAAATAAAGATTTCTGAAAGTAAAATTACGAAATTTAGTCTTTTGATGATATCTCGCTTCCTGTTGCCCCCTGGTGAAAAATGATTCAGACCGATTTTGAAGCGCTTGAAATTCTCTACAAATAAGGTCATAACGATATTCCGCGTAGGATTGGCCGTGTAGGAGATACGTTCACATTAATTGCGATATGAGTCCAGAAACTTAGTTTTTCGATTATATCTCGCTTCCTGTGGCCCCCAGGTGAAAAATGATAAGGAACGATTTCGAAGCTCTTGAAATTCTCTAGAAATAAGTTCATAACGATATTCCGCGTAGGATTGGCCGTTTAGGAGATACGTTCACATTAATTGCGATATGAGTCCAGAAACTTAGTTTTTCGATTATATCTCGCTTCCTGTGGCCCCCAGGTGAAAAATGATAAGGAGCGATTTTGAAGCGCTTGAAATTCTCTAGAAATAAGGTCATAACGATATTCCGCGTAGGATTGGCCGCTTAGGAGATACGTTCACATTAATTGCGATATGAGTCCAGAAACTTAGTTTTTCGATTATATCTCGCTTTCTGTGGCCCCCAGGTGAAAAATGATAAGGAGCGACTTCGAAGCTCTTGAAATTCTCTAGAAATAAGGTCATAACGATATTCCGCGTAGGATTGGCCGTTTAGGAGATACGTTCACATTAATTGCGATATGAGTCCAGAAACTTAGTTTTTCGATTATATCTCGCTTCCTGTGGCCCCCAGGTGAAGAATGATAAGGAGCGATTTTGAAGCGCTTGAAATTCTCTACAAATAAGGTCATAACGATATTCCGCGTAGGATTGGTCGCTTAGGAGATACGTTCACATTAATTGCGATATGAGTCCAGAAACTTAGTTTTTCGATTATATCTCGCTTTCTGTGGCCCCCAGGTGAAAAATGATAAGGAGCGACTTCGAAGCTCTTGAAATTCTCTAGAAATAAGGTCATAACGATATTCCGCGTAGGATTGGCCGTGTAGGAGATACGTTCACATTAATTGCGATATGAGTCCAGAAACTTAGTTTTTCGATTATATTTCGCTGCCTATGGCCCCCAGGTGAAAAATGATAAGGAGCGATTTCGAAGCTCTTGAAATTCTCTAGAAATAAGGTCATAACGATATTCCGCGTAGGATTGGCCGTGTAGGAGATACGTTCACATTAATTGCGATATGAGTCCAGAAACTTAGTTTTTCGATTATATCTCGCTTCCTGTGGCCCCCAGGTGAAAAATGATAAGGAGCAATTTCGAAGCTCTTGAAATTCTCTAGAAATAAGTTCATAACGATATTCCGCGTAGGATTGGCCGTTTAGGAGATACGTTCACATTAATTGCGATATGAGTCCGGAAACTTAGTTTTTCGATCATATTTCGCTTTCTGTGGCCCCCAGGTGAAAAATGATAAGGAGCGACTTCGAAGCTCTTGAAATTCTCTAGAAATAAGGTCATAACGATATTCCGCGTAGGATTGGCCGTGTAGGAGATACGTTCACATTAATTGCGATATGAGTCCAGAAACTTAGTTTTTCGATTATATCTCGCTTCCTGTGGCCCCCAGGTGAAAAATGATAAGGAGCGATTTCGAAGCTCTTGAAATTCTCTACGAATAACGTCATAACGATATTCCGCGTAGGATTGGCCGCTTAGGAGATACGTTCACATTAATTGCGATATGAGTCCAGAAACTTAGTTTTTCGATTATATCTCGCTTCCTGTGGCCCCCAGGTGAAAAATTATAGAAAGCGATTTTGAAGCTCTTGGAATTCTCTACAAATAAGGTTATGACAATTTTCCGCGTAGGATTGGCCGTTTGGGAAATACGAAGGCTTCGAGGTCGGTGCTTCTTCAATTGTTTTTTTTCTCTAATGTGTGTTGTTTACTTACCGCAGATACATCTTCGGTTGAACGACATATTCGGTCGCGTTCTGCGTGTCTACGATCCAACAGCTCAAATCAACGGCTAAAGTCTGTCCCTGTAATTCGAAGAGCGGTTTTCTTTCGCAAAACGGTGTCAATATCGGCCACAGATGTTTAACTCCCATCTCAATCGGCTATTAGATTCGTCAACATTCGATTTTTCGGACTCGGTCACTTTGTAAACAATAACAAAACACACGAGGACACGAGTCGAACCTTTGCATATGGCGTACTTGGGTCTCCAGACAGTAGCGTGGCGTGCGACGATTGCGGGAACTAATAGAACCGCTAATTTCAAACTGACTAATCGATCAGAGAGATAGTCACTGATCTCTATTCGTTTTCTGCCGCAAGAGCGTGAGGCAATTTGAAGGGGAGGCCGAAGCGGCGGCCCATTTCCCGCGGGAAATTCAAACAGATGATGGGTTCAAGACTCGTATGTCTTAAGGAAAAGATGTTCATCCGGTCATTTCACTCAACGTTTATGCATTCAATATGATTATATTTGTGCACTTTACACAGTTTAATTGTATCAAGTATAGTATATGACATATTTCTAGATAACTAAAGACTAGTGTATTTTCAAAGTCCGAGATCGCGCGTGTTTCAATCGTCCTTGGGACCATACGGGAAAGTAGTCAAACATTCCGGACTACTAGTCATCGTCCTCGAAGACGTAGGGTGCCTCCCCCGCGGCGAAGGTGCGAATGTTCGTGGCAAAAACCAAGCGACGGTCCATCCGAAATCCGGTCGAAATCTTCATTTCGTATTCAGTGTCAGGCCTCAGGGACACGACGTAGGGGAACCTTCTGACGATAGGAGGTCTCCTTCTCGAACGGTTCTCTGTGTCGTGCAGTTCGATCCTGTAGTATTTCCGGTTTGCCGGGTAATCACAGCCCTGAAACAATGTTTTAGCTTGTAACTAACCCATCACCCCCAAGGGCACGAAGATGTTACTCAGAGTCGTAATCAGAATCACCTCTGGACGCATGTCGATTGTGATACCCCCTTCACTTGGCGTCACCGCGAAGCCGGGTTCATCTGAAACAGATGGGAGATTATCGATATCTCAATGTTGGACAGTGCTGCCCTCTAGACAATCTAGAAGGCTGTGACGCGTTTGAATAGAGACGTAACCGACGCTCATAGAGATATACAAGGAGAGAGCCAAGATGGCTGACCGTCCATAGCGTACCTCGAGGCGTACCTTGACGTATCACCTATATTCTAGATACTTATTGATAAACTAATACTTACCTTAACCACAGTGTTATCATTTGTGAACCTACATAAAACACTCAACACCGAAGTGGGCGACATTGGCGACGACTCACCCGGACACTTTGCAGTCTTGAAAATAATCGGCGAGCTATCCAGCGTCACAGCACGGTCCGATTCGAGAACGGTAACTAACGTATAAACCTTGTAGAGTGAATACGGTTCCAGGTTCTTCGCGTCCAATTCGTAACTGAGCGCCGCTGTATTCGTTGGAAGAAGAGCGAAGCTCGCGTTGGACGATACCTCCTGCAAATGACAAAATCGAGAATCGAAACCTCTTTCCATAACACTGACTTCGAACAATCCTGTTTCATCAATGATCTTCTTCGTTCGCGCCTCACCCTCAATATGAAGAATACGAAAATCTGTCCATCGTGTCCCGCAGGCTTCACGTTCTGAATTATTTTCGCTGAGCTTGCGGTGACATTAACGACGGTGGGAGCCTCCGTCTGATCCTGATGATGTACTGCAGGAGATGATGGTGACTCACCAGTTGAATTCGGCTTCATTTCGGGGGTTGTACATTTTTCATTGTCAGTGTTCGTACCCAACCGAGTTGTCAAATTATACTCAGGTGAGAACGTTAGCGTTCTTTCTACAGACACGGCTGTACGCACCGTGTAGACCGTGCTCGGTTTCAGACCTGTGATCTGCGCTTCGTAAACGGACGATCTTTCAGGGTCCGTCAATTTCGCTATAAAATTCGTCCATGTTTGATCGCCTCCAGCCTATAGCAATTGTTCAAAACTTTACGGTACTCAATAAGAACAGAAGAGAGATTATGTATTATGTATAAGTACCTCTCGAGTTTGGACCTCGATTTTGTCGAGTACGTCGTTTTTGTAGAAAAATAGACTCTGGCGTATCGTGGCAGTCGTATCATTAACGTCCACTGCGCTCGGATCGAAAAGAACTGCGCAAATCATGGTTTTTTTGTGTTACTACACCTGTATTGGGATAGTTTGATGGGGGCGTGGTTTCGCCTGGTGGTAAGATCGGAACTACCGACAGTAGGTCGTGTATGTGTCCGTGTGAGCTGGCGTGAGTGGAAACGACCTGCTCTCAGTAGAGATTGTGATGAGCTTTATTGGGACGGGATTATCGAGAAGATAAATAGAGGCCTCGAAGAGAAACAGCTCGAGCCAGCTTTGAGTTGGGTCGAGCCTTTTTTTGACATGTTTGACAATTTGTATAGTCACATCGTTATGGAGAGAATCGGCATTGCATGTCGGGAGATACCATTCAATGAGTTGGGCAATTGCGAATACCTGTCTTGCAGAAAGGTCCTATCATATCGCTCTCACACCCTGCGTCGCAGAATCCAGTTGACTTGTTGCAGGCTTCAAAATTCCTGCAGAATCCACAGCTCTGTTTACATTCGAACCCGTAGGAGCCAATGTAGCATTCTATAAATTGACGTGATCATCACCTTCGTACTCCACATGCATATGCTCACCGCTTGTAGTGTTTGTTCAGATACTCACCGTCCTCACAGTTAGTTCCGGTGAATCCTCGATCGCAAATGTATCCGCTTTGGCTGATGATGAACCCACCTTTGCCTACGAGTGGCCCAGTTTGATGACGGAGGAATTTTGACAACCCAGAGACTGGAACGAATAAACTTTGCTCAGAACGGTGTACAATGCCTGGATGATGCACCGGATACTTACTGACTTCAGAATCTTTAATTCCACTTATTGATTCGACGACAGAATTGTCAGCAAGAGACAATTTTTGACAAACGGCAGTACCTCCCGCACTAAACGTTATTCTTGATTCCTTCAGCTTTCCTATGAAGAAAAATAACACGATCAAATATTTCGCAGCTTTTTAGCAGGTAATGACCGAATCACGATTCGTTCACTCGCCTTCTGGTTGACAGGGGACAGGTATGCGGAAGTTATCGATCGCCCATTCGCCAGCGCTTACGTCTCCCTCCAAAATAGTCTTGATTTTCAATGACAAATGTTCCGGAATGTCAGTATCGAAGCGCGTGTTCAGTTTGACCAGTTGCCAACGCAGCAGGCCGTTGTACGGATCCTGTTCGTCGCCAGAAAACGGCCATGTCTCGATACCAGCGCCGTATTCGTTCACCAGAGTTACGTTGAGCCTGCATTTTGGGCAGAGGCCGATCAGCAGCTCGGCACAAAACATTTCGCCGTGGTGTGGGATTGATCTCGTGGATATTACCGAGTTCTTTGTATCGGTGAAGTAATAATCGTCTGGAAAAATGAAGCAGAAACTTGTCAAATACACGAAAATTTCGGCGTTGCAGATTGTACGTTCGAAAATATGACTTTTTCTACTCACAGAAGTGAAATCGGAGGCGAGGCCCGGCATACCGCAACGTAACTCCAACAGCGGATACTGTATCCCACGAAGGCATAGTGCCTTCCACTAATGGCTTGGAGTCATTGCCCTGGAAAATCTTTATGGTCTCCTGCTGAGTGTCCCATTCCAATCTGTACGGCGTCCACTTTTGCATATAACTGATATTCCAAACCTGCAGATAGAAACGGGAAGTCGATATCGTAACGAATATGATGCTCTGACTGATCTGCGCAGATTGCTTGAGGACTCCAGCTCATCGATTTTACACACACAACTTATTTTTTTACTTACACTAACGACTTTACTTGGAGAATCGCATTTCGAGATACGCAGCTCGGAACCAAGCCTCGACGCTCCCGAAGGGCAGTATCGTACCTCAATTAGCTTGTCGAACGTCTTTACCCAAAGGCATGACCCATACTGTTCGCACAGAAGAACCCCAAAGCCCTCAGAGTACAAATTTCGCCCGGAGAACCACACGGTGCTCGAAGACTTGTTCACCTCTCCTACTTTCACAGAATTCCACGGCTCATCTCTTAAATCGATGATTTCGATGGATTCGGGACCCTCGTACCGCTCGAACTGCGGGAGATCTGCCAAACCCCATAAAACTTTTACTTCCTAAAGCATGGTAGATACGTTGATACGGATGCAGTTGGTGACTCAAAATGTTAAACTTGAGAAACAATGAAGGTCGTTACAAAGTGAACGCGTGCCTGATAATGAATTGCAACGATCGAGACGGAAAGCAGATATGATACACGTTCGGATGTTTGGAACCTCGTGAGCAATAGACACTAGATAGATGGAAAGAAGGCTTAAGAAGGATCGAAGGAACATTGATTCTCCCCGTTACCTCCGAAGCGGTCGTCGAAGACGGGGCCCGTTGGTTTCGCGGCAGAGTTCACCACCCGCCAGTCGCTCGTCGTGGCCCATTTCGCGAGACACTCCGACTCCCCTCGTATCGCACAGTCGCGGACATTCCCCGACGCTGGTCTCCTGGATGTCGAATCTGAAACATCTGTTGCGGATTCGCAATCTAGTGACAGTGATTCTTCCGTTGTGAAGGCGGAAATAACTGTTTACTGTTGACGCGTAACACACAAATGGACGGCCCCGAAGATTCTACACAAATATTGAACACTTTTTTTTTCAATCCTTCAATTTCGCAAAATATTGCTCGATTGTGAAACCACTGTGAAATCCCGTAGCGAAAACCAAGCTACAGATCACTTTACCAACGAAACTGTGGTAGCGATCGAAATTGAAGCACTGCAGGTTCAAGACGATGAGGACGTAAAAAGTTCGTACTTCGCCTCCAAAATACAATTATGACTTTGTGAATAAGTATTTCAAAACGATGATCAAAATCGTGGTCTCAGGATGCCTCGAAAATATGGCCTCTGGCCTGGAGGTCTGACATCAGCATATGGAGTTTGCCTTAAGCAATCTTCTTATCTTATCCATGGGCAGAGGTCAGTCAGTTCAGAAGTTCGGATTATCGTTCACGGATCAATGCGACAGATGGTTACATATTACAAAATATAAGGTAATAATGTGAAGGTTTAATCAATGATTTGTGAAAAGAAATTGATATCTGATAAAAACATATGTATATTCTGAGAACGATTAAATGAAAATATGCAGATATTCGCTGGGTTAACAAACGAGACCCAGTGAAAGGAAGTTAACAAATAAAATATGTTTATGAAATAACAGATAATAATAATCGAACAATGAGATTATGATAAATGATAATATCAAGCGTTATAACTCTCTCTCTCTCTCTTTCTTTATAATGATTAATACCCTGATGGACAATGTCTAGGTGAAACCCTCACAATAAGTTAAACTGTTGGGATTTTTAACGCGAAGCAAGTCCTTTGGTTCGTCACTTTGAAAAATTTTCCAAGTCCAACTCGCGGCTTGTTAATGCTCCTTGCTCTCGGCGACTTGACAGAAGAAAGACGCTCTTGCAAGTTCAGAGCTCATCAGGTACCTTCGGTTAGGGGTGGAGTAATGAGTGCCGGTACCGCGTGACCGATCATCCATTGAATTTTTGACCTCTCATTGGGCTGGCGTGACGAGAGTGGGCGGCGATAATTAGGAGTGCAGTTGAACTGCGTTTAACCGTCACCAGCTATAGTCCGACCAAACCATCTTGCATAAAAATTTAGTAATTCTAAATTATGTTATTCTTATGAAACAATAATTCTTTAACCATTATTGAATAGTAGTTTAAATTTGGGATATCCTTAATTATATAAAATAACTATATTTGTTCTTATAAGTGGATCATACAGCTATTTTTCAAGTCTTTTCGCTAATTGAACTTGATGCATTCAATATGATATGCGTTATACATAGAGGACATACGTACATCGTTCCATTGTATTCGGTAGTTAGAAATTTGTACGAATCTGTAGTATATCAGGCATAACATGAAAGACAAAAAAAAAAAAACAATAATAATTAGAGAAGAGGAAATCCAACATTTCCATTAAATTCGTCTGACGACCATCCCAGGATTCATTATCTCTTCCATTCGATACTTGACAATTTTATGTCAGTGAATTCTCATCTATCGTAATTCTCGAAATTATTTTTATCATCAGGTTATATTATCTCTCCTTTATCACATAAATTTTCGTTATTGCGCCTAATGATAGGCAACCCAACGTGCCACATGCGCCCAACGATAGGCAACCCTGCATACAACGGCGTTCATTAGGAAACAAGCACACCACAGTACTTTTACCGATTGTTCTTTTCCCGACTTGATTTCATATTGACTGACAAAGATCTTCCAATACTTGATCGATGTATCATGTCCTCGATTCGTAGAACAGAAACATTGAAAAAAAAAAAACCGTTAAGAGCATGCTCCAGTCATTCTTTGCTCTTCTTTACCGACCGTACCCTGTTTTCGCTGATAGCAAAGCCTACGCGTCGCGAGCGCGGAAAAGGAACCAACAGCGCAATTCTAGATGGAATTCCGAAGATATATGTCGGAAAACTTCTTTGGTTCATGCAACAATGAAGACGTATTCTTGAAAACAGCACAAACTGGTAATTGTGAGTTTCGCCCGTTTATCATGGCCACGAGCACCGCTTGACATCGACAATTACCATTTTGTGCAGTTTTCAAGAATACGTCTTCATTGTTGCATGAAACAAAGAATTTTTCCGATATGCATCTTCGGAATTCCATCTAGAATTGCGCTGTTGGTTCCTGTTCCACACTCGGGACGCGTAGGCTTTGCTATCAGTGAAAACAAGTGAAAACCGGGTACGGTCGGTAAAGAAGAGTAAATAATGACTGGATGAAATGAAAGTCACGTGACCTCAATATGATTTACACTTGGGATTTTCAAACGCTATTTTCTCAGCCAAAACACATTCGATTGATGTGAAATTGATATCAATGACGTAGAAAAACTGAATGAAGGGCCTAAGAGTCTTGATGTAACGTCCCAACCGGGTTTCACAAAAGACCCTAGAGAATGTTCCCCAGAAGTTAATTGTTACTAGCGATTAAGAGTCACAGATCGATAGTTCAGGGTTCCTCAATACCGATGAAGTGTTGAAACACAATGAAAGGGGTCGATTCCTACGCTAGTATCTGTCAGTCGATTAGTCTGGGTAGGACAGTCCGAGGGAAGGAAGGATTATTTATACATATGTGTAAAATATGGTTCTTACCTGGTTCTGGCGAGTAGTCGTAGAATGAAAGGCTGTGGTTGTTCTGGATCAAAGTCGATGATGTTAGCGATAGATCTGCGAGCGGGTTTTCTTCTTGAGGTTTTGATCGATCGGGTTTTATTAGAAAATTGACGCACTGATTTTAGTTCGTTTGAACAGATAGCGTTTATTGAATAAAGTCAGATTTATGAATACAAAAAGAGGCTCGATCGACACGTTTGAGCTATAGGTTTGGCTAATAGAGTAAGTTAATAATTTCGAGTAACGTGGTCTTGTTATTACGAGCAATGGTTTCAGAGTGAAAACTTTGGTACAGGAATGAGAGCGGTCCCTCAAAATTTTAGATTATATAGGACCTTTTTGGGTCTGATAAGTGGGGAAAGCTAACGGGCCATTGGTTGTCGCCTGAGCGATAAGGTGGCTTGTTTATATTATTCTCACCTAAGGTGTATTATAAACATCTTGGCATCCTGTTTATATTATTCTCACCTAAGGTGTATTATAGACGACTTGGCATACGTATACTTCGATGCGTCATCCTACGTGTACTTGTCGATCGAGCTTTATAATTATATTATATTTATAGGTTTTAATGATTATTCGATTGTTCGGAATTTGTCAATTTATGTATGTTTTAATTAAATGGACGTTACAGCGTCCTGCATATGTATATGAGTATATACATATGTACATATATGTATATCTGAACAATCGATTAATGCTTGATTATAAAAGTTGATTATTTTAATAATATAACGTATAGGGTTTATATGCGTATGTATGGTGGATGCTTATTTCTTTATAGGTAATTGTCGATCATCTTCTAAGGTACCTTGAGTGCGCAGTTGATAATACATGTATATGTGTACACTTGCGTGTATTAATTTATTAATAATATTAATTAGGGTTAACCGTTGTGGGTGGTATGCATGGTATACATCCGTACCCATGCATTCGCATATGAGGTGGGTTTGTTTGTTTGTGGATTATCTAACGCGAGCGTGTTCGCACGGTCTTTCTTATCTCTGAGGTATTTGGTCGCATTCTTTAGCGGTCTATTTATTTCTAAGAATATTGGTATTATTTTATACTCAAGGTAATAGTAATAATCGTATTTCTCTTTATCCCCATACATAATGTGATATATATATGTGTATATATATGTATTAATTATAATAATTATATTCCCTTTTTATTCCCGTATATACGTAAATGTTAATATATAATAATCATATTCCCTTTTTATTCCCGTATATATGTAAATGTTAATATATAATAATCGTATTCCCTTTTCATTCTCGTATGTATATATATGTCAATATATATGTATATATTTAGGATATATATGTGTTTTAATATTTCTTTTTATTCTCATTCATATATATATATGTGTCTGTACATATACGTACATGCATGTATTTCTATTACACATATATTCATGTTCTTTTCCGTATATACATAGATATTTCACTACCATCATTACAATGTAACAATATTATAAAATAAGAGGTGTTATAATCGTGTGCTTTCTTTATCGACAGAGGTTGGAAGGCGAGTCTCTATATAGAGCTGGTTCGATATAAGTTCCTTTTATAGGGACTTTTAGTTAGCTTTTAGAAAGGCTGGACAAGTTACTAGATTTCAAGTTTCTCATCATGGATGTCTATATTTTATGGTGACATAGTGACTTTTCATGGGAACTGGTTATGTGGTCCGTTTGGATGTTACATTTATTGGCGAAAATCGAAAGACATAATTAGAATTTTGTGTAACAATATTGTTGTAACCCAAGGAAGTGCTGCCCCTCGTGGAGAGACGCAGCACTTGCTTGGATTACAGAACAATATTGTTAAATAACTGTAATTACGTCTCGATTTTCGCAAATCCAAGAGTCTTAGGCCCTTCGTTCAGTTTTTCTACGTCACTGATGTCAATTTCACATCAATCGAATGTGTTTTGGCTGAGAAAATAGCGTTAAAAAATTCCAAGTGTAAATCATCAGCGTCATATCGAGGTCACGTGACTTTCATTTCACTAACGAATTTGAATCGTGACCGTTATCGACTAGTCGCTGGTTTCACCTCGTTCGATATTCGAGTTTGACCAGCGCCGCGGCCGTTGACATTTCCAACTAAAATATTGAATCGGTGTTGTAGACGGTTTCGCGTTAGTTCACAGGGCAGGTGCTGGCTCTCGTATTTCCCGGCGAATCTACGTAAAGATGTCCGTTAACTAGTCTATCATCGCCGTCTCCACAATCCATCTGGCTATTCGTCAATCTCGTAGTATCAACGCAACGATCCATAAATCAGTGAAAAGTTTACCAAACACAAACGGTATCAACGATGGACAGAAGAAAAATGTCGTGAGTATCAGAGTCTACGCGCATTCCCCTCACCTCCCTCGATATCTACCGATGTGTCTCTAAATCCGTAATAAAAATCATCGACGAATAACCACGGTTTTTCACCTCATCTTATCTAATCGTTACAATTCTCCTCGCGGTCTAAGCTTTTATCCGCCCGAATTTTTACCTCCGTACGAATATTCCATTGCAGTCATAGGTTATACGGTGCGGTCGCGCTGTCACCGTGTCTACGATCGTTTTATTCGATTACCGCATTACGATTTACGCCTACCAGGTATTTTTATCGCGAGAGCGCGCGAGTTTCTTTCTTTCTCTCGTGACTCTGTTATCTTAATGAGTACCGATTATTATCTAATTTTAATAATAATAATCATCATGCGTCATTCCACAAAGTATGAGGCCCACAGACTCGTATATCATTTCTATTCTATCAGAGCCTAGTCGAGTATCGAGGTGTGGGTTTATCCTTAATCGGTGTAAAACCTTTGATTTATCGGACTGGAGTCGATTTTTACCTTTCATTCATTCATTTTTTATTGAGTCTGTTCTTAGATCATGGTTTCTGCGTTGATTTCATATTCTAGACATTTTGGAGAAAAGAATTCGTTAAAACACGTCTTCTTCACTCTCGTCGAGTCTTTTGGGGCTCCTGCGATTGATATTCTCGAATCGGGGCCTGATTTTAGACTCTGAATCAATTATCGAGGCCCAGAGAACTTCTTTTCACTTGCAAGCACTCATTTTTCTTCGTCGAGACGCTGTTTTTGATAAAAATTGTCTTTTGAGGCGGAAGAATTGGTCTAGAAATTATTTTCTCACTTCCGTCGAGTCTTTTCACGTCTCTCCGAGCTATATTCCTGTACAGAGGAGCTAACAGACACAAAAATACCCTTTTTTAGGCTCCTGTGACCAAGATTTCTGCCTCTCGATGCTGTTTCGGAACAAAAATTCATTCAGGAGGTTGAAAAAGTCCCTGAAAGAATTTTTTGTCACTCTTATGGACTCTTTTCAGGCTCTTTTAGACAAAAATCCAATCATCGAGGCCGAAGAAGCAACGAAATGAATTTTTTTCACCCTCGTATTGCATCTTTTCTGACTGTTTTGGACGAAAATTCGATCATTGAGGCCGATGAAGCGATAAAATAATTTTTTTGAGGCTCGCATCAAGTCTTTCCCGACTGTTTTGGACGAAAATTCTATCTTCGAGGCGGAGGAAATGATCAAATGAATTTTTTTCACACTCTGATTGATTTTTTTCTGACTGTTTTGGACGAAAATTCGATCATCGAGGCAAAAGAAGTGATCAAATGATCAAATTCAGACTTGCATTGAATCTTTCCAGGCTCCTGGGATTCGCTATTCTCCATCGAGGCGACATTTTAGATTAAAAAATCGATTTTTGAGACACAAGATTGACTCTTTTTGGCTTCTGGTGTCTCAAGGATCCCCGTCGAGGCGTCGAGACACGATTAGTCCTCTTCTAAACTGCGATTATTGTTCCAGAACGTCGGGAGACTCCCTCTACCAGACCCTGGAAATCCAGAAGACGGCTACTCCCGATGAGATTAAAAAAACATACCGAAAACTAGCCCTGAGGTATCATCCCGACAAGAATCCGAACAACCCTGAGGCTGCGGAGAAGGTGAAGACCTCGATGACGAGAAACTGACCATGAAATAGCTTTCAATTGAATTAAAAACCGTGCGAAACTCTTATTTCTGTACTTTTTAGTCGGAAGTATGCCTTTCGGTGCTTTTAAACCAGGAATTATGAATTTATCGGCCTCGGGGAACCAGTTTAATCAATTATAGAAGAATCGATCCCCATTTTTAATTATTATTTTCAATTCTCCGAGTAAAAATTCCCTCGGAAATTCGCCTAATCCTTCGATCGCCGTTTCGCAGTTCAAAGAAATCAACAGGGCGCACACGATCCTAACGGACCTCACGAAACGCAACATATACGACAACTACGGGTCCCTCGGTCTCTACGTCGCGGAACAATTCGGGGAGGAGAACGTGAACGCTTATTTCGTCGTTACTTCGGGCTGGTGCAAGGTGGGAATTTCGATGCACTGAGATTCGAAGTGAAATTGAAACTGAAACGCATATTTTTTTAGGCACTGTTCGCGTTCTGCGCGGTGATAACCGGCTGCTATTGCTGCTGCTGTTGCTGCTGCTGCTGCAACTTCTGTTGCGGCAAATGCAAACCCGCTCAGCCCGAGGATAGCGGAGCCTACCATAATCTACAGGTCAGTATTCAGAGACGGAAGAGATCTGACTCGGATCGGAGCAATTTTATCCATTATTCATCGTCGTAAGATTTTTACGCTGCGAAATGAGGAGTCTAGTTTTTTTATTCCATGGATCTTGGAGCCTCGGATCGTTTGCCGATGGAAATAATTATTATGCGCGTGTGTCTTCGGGAGTTTTTTCAATTTTAAAGTCTCAAAAATGTTTCTGACAGGATTGAGGAGCTTGAAAATTGATATTTGGGAAGTTTTACAGTTTTTGAAATGGAAAAAATCGTCTATATTCTCATTTTCGGTCGGGGAAAATTTTCCAATCACCGAAAAATCAACCGCATCGATGATTAATTCAATTTTGCTATTTTAGAGAATTTTACGAGTCACTCGAAATCGGGAATTCCGCACTTTCTCGATGAACAGAATTATTTCACGTGTTTTACGTTATCAGCTTTCTTTGATATTTTATTCACTCATCAATTCATCTGTAATGAAATTCTGTCTTGTGGGTGGAGTTATTGTTTCTTCCGCACTACTCCGCTGCTTTTTAATTCTTCTTCCGCTTCGATCTATTAAAAGAGCTTGCTTTTTGTTTCTATTCTTTTATCTATTTCTCCTTCTTATTATATCGATAGATTTTCTTCTTCTTCTTCTTCTTCTTCTTCATGTAACATTGAATAAACACAGTGTGGAAAATGTTAGAATTATAACATCAACAGGGTATATATTTACAATAATAATAATAAATAAAGTTACCGTTGACCATCCGTCAAATCAACGATGGAAATAAGGTACGTAGAATCGAAATTATATCACTGTAATCGTGATACGATATATTTTTTTTATTCAATTTTTTAATCTCTCTTCGCACATACTAGCTGCTCAATTGACGCCAGATTCATTCATTAATTAATTATCGAATCATCGTATCGTCGTTGAATATTAATCGTCGATGGAATTATTCTCTCCGCTATCGCGGTAACGGAAGATCGTCAATTTCCTGTATATTCACAGATTCACAGTCACTCTACGGTCACCGCTTGAGTCTAATTTTGATCGCATTTAAAGAATCTAGTCCCGTAAAAAACATCCTATGATTATATAAAGATTTGAAAAAACCGAACTTTTGACATCAAATTTCTCTAAGCAAAATTACGCCACAATGTTGTACAATTTTTTTTCATTCAATTTGAGTCATTGATGTCAATAAAAATATTGGACAAAGGAGGAAAGTAGAAAATTGGCGAAGAGAAACTGGTAGACACGACGCACAAAATCACAAAAATTGAATCACAACAATAATTAATGAAATAAATTAACGAGAGCAAAAATAAAGCCAAAAAAAGCGGATTTGGGCTGAGTATGAGCCAGCCTTCGAACTTCCCGTTGTTTATTTTGTTCTCAGCTATTTTGAAATTTGTAAATCGGACCTCAGATTCTCGATCAGCGGTTCAAAAAACCTTCGAGTACAAATTTCCGCAAGATTTCGAATGTTTTTAGTATTTTTCCCAGCAAATCGGACTCGCCATTTTGAATTTCGCTAATCTGACTTCAGATTCGTGATCGGTGACCCAAAAAACCTACGAGTACCAAGTTTCATCCAAATCCAAATGTTTTTAGTTTTTTTGCAGCATATCGAATACGCCAAATGAAAATTTTGCAAAACTGACTTCAGATTCGTGATCAGCTATCGAAAAAACCATATGGTACCAAATTTCATTGAAATCCGTTGATTCGTTCTCAAGATATCGTCATTTTTGTTGCGATTTTTAGAATTATGTTACAGTCCGACCTCTCTATAAGGCCCCTCCCAATAGAGCCGGTTCCCCCACTCTACCATGTAACGTGAGCTCGAGAAAGAGACGAAAGACGAGTCGTGCGACTAGCGAAGATGGCAAAGTGGGGGTACCTCAGTTCCTGGAAAAACTGTTCCCCTTGGGGGCCTGGGCGGCCCTATAGAGAGGTTGGACTGTATTTGAATAGTTCAAAAAGTACTAATCCGATCGAAGCCAAAATCTAATCGGTTCTAAGTTGAGAAAAGCCCCGCCGATTGAGCTTTTCTCTGAAAACAGAGAAACGGGAAGTTAATAGTATATTGTGCACCAAGGGAGCAACGGACGTTTTCGCTCCCGAGCGTGGGTTTGCCACCCGAGCCGAAGGCGAGGGGGGTATCCACCGAGGGAGCGAAAACGTCCAATGCGACCGTGGTGCACACGATATTTTATTCCATACATGAACGGAAGCCGATTTCGCGGGCAGATCAGTGCTTACATTTTAGGTTATGTGACGTAACTACAATAAAGAATTTATCTCCCTAGGGAGATAAATTCTTTATTCACGGTCTTTTGGTCGGTACGGCAGATCAAACTGGTAGATAAATTCTTTATTCACTGTCTTCACTCCCACAGCGGGAGTAGAAACTTCTCGGTCGGTAAAACCGCTCTTTGGCCCCCGAAAATAGATAGCGAAATCGGCCTTACCGGTCATGTATGGAATAAAAAAGAAAAAATCATCCCTAATAATGAATTTGGATTGCAATTTGGAGTCCTGTCACAAAAGGTCTATCTGAAAACGTTTTGGCAAAACAACTAAAGTCCTATGCTTATTAGCGGGCGTTTAAATAATCATGGTAATAATGACGATAATAATAATAAAAGGAAAAATAATAACATGAAAACTTGACAAACGATAGGGAAATCCATTGCAGGAATTGAAAGGAAACGAATTCGAGATTTTCAATTTTACACATGCTGTGGCGAAAAAACTATCGTCTCTGAATATACAGGAATAGAAAGAAAAAAGACTATCTATTTTCACCCCTTTTTCCATTACGCTTCTTCGCTGTCTCCCTTTTAATAAATGTTGTAGCGCTTTCTAATTATTCTACGTAGCTTCCGATTTTTATATTTATTATCTGTCCAGCGGTCGCCGAGGCGCTGCGAGGAACATTAGAGTCCGATCGGCACAACGCATAATTATTATTTCAGAAAATCCGGGCGATCCCCAACGAATTGTTACGAATCGATTCAGAATAAATGATCGGAGTAACATTTGTCAGAATTTTAAAGCATGTGCTCCGCCTGAGTTGAATTCTCAACCCCGTTTTCTTTTCTCCCAAGAGACTTTTGATAGGATAGAAGTTTTTTGTTTACGTTGTTGTTGTATTGTAGCGGAACCAGAACCCAGAAGGAGGAATTGTGACCGACCAGCCGCGAGGTGGGCGCAAGGTAAGAGCCTCCGAGCCACTACGCATATTACTTCTTATTCCCTACCCCAGGTAAAGTCTCTGCGTTTTCCACACTGTATTTGTACTTTGAACGAGAGAAACTACCGCGTCGTCATTTATCGCGATTCAGAGCCTCGCGGTTTTCAAAATGTCGAATCGCCGCGCACCTCCTCGCCGCAATGCAACTTCTTCGAGTTTCCACCTCATTCAAAAAGACTGTAAATTCTGGCGCTCCTGTCTAAATCGAAGCTTGTTGCTTCCCGACAGGAGGACGACGAGGACGAAGACGCTGTGACGGCCCAACCGCAGGGAGGCGGGTCCCAGGGTGCGCAACCAGTATTCGCGATGCCACCGCCGCCTGCTACGGCCAATGAAAACACGACTCTGAACAGCGGCGGGGAACGTATTATCTACACGACCGGTATTTCTGGTTCTTGAATACATAAAGCACCCGTAATTTCACATTCACTTTGTACAGTTTAGTTTTATTTTCTTGCTGACCGAAACCAACGGGGCTAAATTACGCAGAGATACGGAGCGGCTTGATTATTACTAACAAAACTCAGTTTCGAGGCTCCGTCTCGCTGCCTAAAAAATTTTTTTGCAAGAATTAATGCATGTATATTAATTAATGTGTCTTTTTTTTCTTTTCTTCATTTTGTATAGAAAATTTGGCCAGCTAAAAACAAAAAACAAAAAAAGGTGACCAATATCAGTTCCTTCGACGTGTCGTTCCGGTTACATGTTTCTTATCTGTGCCACACAATCATCGTATAAGTGTTATTTTTAGTAGGAACATTTTTTTCCCCCGCCCGCCCCCGCCTCATTTTATAGAATATTATACAATTTATATTATTATTATTATTTTATGTAAGATCGATCATGAAATAATGCTTTGTTTTTGCTTTTCTCTTTACAATAAGTCGATCATCAATTAATTCCATTTAATCGTTTTTAAAATTCAAAGAGAATAGTTTAATTCTCTCCGCTGGGTATCGGATCACTTTTTGATTCGATTATCTAGTCAGTGTATATAAAAATATGTTTTTTTAAGATTCTAAAAGTATTGAAAAAGAAATTCTTGGAAAAAAATTTCTTCGCCTTTAGAAAAACATCTTGTAAACATTTGATGTAATGTAACGCATTTTTAATTATTATTATTATTATTATTATTAAAGTAATATACATCGCACTGGTTTTTTTTTCTTTTTTTCACATACTATCAATCATCGTTATCGATAGTTTTTTTTATCTCTCCCCCCTCAGACTCCAACCGGAGATCCTCTTTCAGTCATCTGAAATTCTGAGACCCCCTCCGTCTTCTTATCCGATCCACGAAAATCCCAAGACCAAGACGTTGACGTTAAACGACGTGCGATAATAATTTCGACGTGGTCGTAGCCACAAATCCTTTCACAGGGGCGGCGATGACGGGACCACCGACCACCGGACCGACCGAATGGTAGTGGAAGAAGAATCTAACTCTCGCTAAGTCGGATTAGAAAAATTTTCATGACACGATCCGTTACAGTTTTAGAAAATCTAATCGTCGCATGTCTATCGTTGCCTTTGTTCCACTTGTTGTTGTAAAAGATGAAAGGAAGTAACGATCGTGTAAACAAATTCCATCGACCGTGGCGTGCAACTAGACCAACGATAATATTTATTGTGTAATTTGATAATATAATTAGAATCGTTGATTATTAATTAGCTAATTGTTCTTATTTTCCGATTAAAATGTTTGCACAAGGAGGAAAAATTATCGTGGGAAATAGATAGAGAATTTTTTTTTGACAATACGCAGTTATTTACGCATTTATTTATCTATTTATTTGGATTGTAAATTTTAGTCGTCAAATGAGTAATTTTAATTACCGCATTATATAAATCTAGCATCGGTTGAACCAATAATTATTGATTTCAGACAGAATATTTATATCTTGATACAAGTTTTGAATAGCGATCGCTAGAAAAGTGGGCGGTTCAACTATTTTGCAAATTTATATCGACGTTGCGGATCGACGCAAATTATAAACCCACGGATTTAGCTTATTCTATCGATATTCTCCCTGCTAGATAAATTTTTTTAGAATCATCTCTAATCAATGTTTGTTAATTATTAAACTATAAGAAAAAATACTATTTATAATGAAAAATTTAAAATAGAATCTGGAAAACGTTGCAAACAGATAATAATAATAATCTTTGAGAAATTCAGGGAGTAATCGTAAATGATAAATAAATTCTACAAAAAAATTCCACATAGAAATAAAAGACCCTGCGTTGTAAAGAAAAAACTGCGGAAGGCTTCAAATTTATCTTTTTTCTAAAGCAAAATAATTGTTGATGTAGGGAATTTTTTTTACATCGGTGATGCGGAGACGTGAAATTTGCAATTGGCTTTAGCCACTTATTTTCAATTGTCTTTGCAATACTCTTTCATCGGAGACTTGCGGATGACACCGAGGCTCTTCCGCGGTTGATAATGTTATTTAAAGTCGTTCCGTGTAAAGAAAAACTCAGAATCTGCTCAACCTTCGCGCGATACGTTGATTAGTTGAATAAAAAACAATATTATAGCGATGATACCTAATTAATAATTACTATCTACTATATAGATTTTTTGCCGCTTCCACGATACCAACTATAAAATATTTGAAAAGTTTATAACGTTGTATCGATCAGTCTTATAATAAATAAATTGAATTTCAATTAATTTTCCATTCCCAAATGACAAAAAAAAAAGAAAAGATATTTAAAACGTATAATTTTTAATAAAAATATGAAAATAAAGAAGAGAAGAGAGTAAAAAATATTAATAAACTTTATCGTATGTATTAATTGTTAATGTTGTCGATATAATGAATTGGATCATGAATTAATTATCATTATTATATGATAATACATTATATTTAACGTCTAATAATTTTGATTGATAAATAATATACATATATAAATAAAAATATATATATATATACTGTATAAGATGTACTTAAGACTATACATATGAATATATAACACGATTATTATAATTACAAAAAAAAATTGAATAAATAAATAAGAAGAGAAGAAAAAAGGAAAAATAATTTACGAATCGTATTAGAATCATCGTACCTACGTACTTATCAATTTAGGTACCGTAAATCCATCATGTATCGAACATTATTTGAGAATTGTAAATAAATAGGAATACAGCTTACGTATGTGTTACGGTACGTTTATTCAATTCCCTCAAGTAAACTAGACGCATTGCGGTGTTTAAGTCATTTACATCGTAGCTCTGATTATTAACAGTAAATTAACCATTTTTTTACGATAAAATGATCGATGAGGTACAAAAATTGATCAAAAGAGGCGGAATATTTCCATTTTAGGACAAATAATAATCGATATTTATTATTCTGATCATCGTTCCATCGATGCTGGATACTAGAAGCATTATAACATTCATTGTTGAAGTCTCATTGTTGTCATAATTCGAATTTGGTGTCGTTCCACGGTGGCGCGATCTACAATCCATTCATTAGCGCATCAAGAACACATCCTTCTGATGGATCCAACTAGCGTGGCGGGAGATTCGAATCGCATTTACATTTCAGCGAGTTGAAACAGTTGTTTTTCGCTAGTCTCGATCGTTGCGGAATTCGAAAAATTTATTTGGACATGCTAATTATTTGTTTTTTCATATATTATTTTTTGTGTATAGAAAAAACCAGTACGGGTTTATTTTTTTGGTGAAACTTCAATTCAATTGCGGTCAATAAATTATAGCGATCGAATTATCAGTTTTCGTGAAATATAATTTGATTCTGATGATCAATTATGAGCGTACGCTACACAGTGTCTGGACACGAATTCGCGCATTTTGTACGAGTGATTCAATTTTTCGCGAATCAAAGTCAGCGAACTTGTGACCAGAAGAGTGTAGAAAAGTAGAAAAAGGTCATCTGCGTACGCTACACAGAGTCTGGACACGAATTCGCGCATTTTGTACGAGTGATTCAATTTTTCGCGAATCAAAGTCAGCGAACTTGTGACCAGAAGAGTGTAGAAAAGTAGAAAAAGGTCATCTGCGTACGCTACACAGAGTCTGGACACGAATTCGCGCATTTTGTACGAGTGATTCAATTTTTCGCGAATCAAAGTCAGCGAACTTGTGACCAGAAGAGTGTAGAAAAGTAGAAAAAGGTCATCTGCGTACGCTACACAGTGTCTGGACACGAATTCGCGCATTTTGTACGAGTGATTCAATTTTCGCGAATCAAAGTCAGCGAACTTGTGACCAGAAGAGTGTAGAAAAGTAGAAAAAGGTCATCTGCGTACGCTACACAGTGTCTGGACACGAATTCGCGCATTTTGTACGAGTGATTCAATTTTTCGCGAATCAAAGTCAGCGAACTTGTGACCAGAAGAGTGTAGAAAAGTAGAAAAAGGTCATCTGCGTACGCTACACAGTGTCTGGACACGAATTCGCGCATTTTGTACGAGTGATTCAATTTTTCGCGAATCAAAGTCAGCGAACTTGTGACCAGAAGAGTGTAGAAAAGTAGAAAAAGGTCATCTGCGTACGCTACACAGTGTCTGGACACGAATTCGCGCATTTTGTACGAGTGATTCAATTTTTCGCGAATCAAAGTCAGCGAACTTGTGACCAGAAGAGTGTAGAAAAGTAGAAAAAGGTCATCTGCGTACGCTACACAGTGTCTGGACACGAATTCGCGCATTTTGTACGAGTGATTCAATTTTTCGCGAATCAAAGTCAGCGAACTTGTGACCAGAAGAGTGTAGAAAAGTAGAAAAAGGTCATCTGCGTACGCTACACAGTGTCTGGACACGAATTCGCGCATTTTGTACGAGTGATTCAATTTTTCGCGAATCAAAGTCAGCGAACTTGTGACCAGAAGAGTGTAGAAAAGTAGAAAAAGGTCATCTGCGTACGCTACACAGTGTCTGGACACGAATTCGCGCATTTTGTACCATTGATTCAATTTTTCGCGAATCAAAGTCAGCGAACTTGTGACCAGAAGAGTGTAGAAAAGTAGAAAAAGGTCATCTGCGTACGCTACACAGTGTCTGGACACGAATTCGCGCATTTTGTACGAGTGATTCAATTTTTCGCGAATCAAAGTCAGCGAACTTGTGACCAGAAGAGTGTAGAAAAGTAGAAAAAGGTCATCTGCGTACGCTACACAGTGTCTGGACACGAATTCGCGCATTTTGTACGAGTGATTCAATTTTTCGCGAATCAAAGTCAGCGAACTTGTGACCAGAAGAGTGTAGAAAAGTAGAAAAAGGTCATCTGCGTACGCTACACAGTGTCTGGACACGAATTCGCGCATTTTGTACGAGTGATTCAATTTTTCGCGAATCAAAGTCAGCGAACTTGTGACCAGAAGAGTGTAGAAAAGTAGAAAAAGGTCATCTGCGTACGCTACACAGTGTCTGGACACGAATTCGCGCATTTTGTACGAGTGATTCAATTTTTCGCGAATCAAAGTCAGCGAACTTGTGACCAGAAGAGTGTAGAAAAGTAGAAAAAGGTCATCTGCGTACGCTACACAGTGTCTGGGCACGAATTCGCGGATTTTGTACGATTGATTCAATTTTTCGCGAATCAAAGTCAGCGAACTTGTGACCAGAAGAGTGTAGAAAAGTAGAAAAAGGTCATCTGCGTACGCTACACAGAGTCTGGACACGAATTCTCGCATTTTGTACGAGTGATTCAATTTTTCGCGAATCAAAGTCAGCGAACTTGTGACCAGAAGAGTGTAGAAAAGTAGAAAAAGGTCATCTGCGTACGCTACACAGTGTCTGGACACGAATTCGCGCATTTTGTACGAGTGATTCAATTTTTCGCGAATCAAAGTCAGCGAACTTGTGACCAGAAGAGTGTAGAAAAGTAGAAAAAGGTCATCTGCGTACGCTACACAGAGTCTGGACACGAATTCGCGCATTTTGTACGAGTGATTCAATTTTTCGCGAATCAAAGTCAGCGAACTTGTGACCAGAAGAGTGTAGAAAAGTAGAAAAAGGTCATCTGCGTACGCTACACAGTGTCTGGACACGAATTCGCGCATTTTGTACGAGTGATTCAATTTTTCGCGAATCAAAGTCAGCGAACTTGTGACCAGAAGAGTGTAGAAAAGTAGAAAAAGGTCATCTGCGTACGCTACACAGAGTCTGGACACGAATTCGCGCATTTTGTACGAGTGATTCAATTTTTCGCGAATCAAAGTCAGCGAACTTGTGACCAGAAGAGTGTAGAAAAGTAGAAAAAGGTCATCTGCGTACGCTACACAGTGTCTGGACACGAATTCGCGCATTTTGTACGAGTGATTCAATTTTTCGCGAATCAAAGTCAGCGAACTTGTGACCAGAAGAGTGTAGAAAAGTAGAAAAAGGTCATCGGCGTACGCTACACAGTGTCTGGACACGAATTCGCGCATTTTGTACGAGTGATTCAATTTTTCGCGAATCAAAGTCAGCGAACTTGTGACCAGAAGAGTGTAGAAAGGTAGAAAAAGGTCATCTGCGTACGCTACACAGAGTCTGGACACGAATTCGCGCATTTTGTACGAGTGATTCAAATTTTCGCGAATCAAAGTCAGCGAACTTGTGACCAGAAGAGTGTAGAAAAGTAGAAAAGGGTCATCTGCGTACGCTACACAGCGTCTGGACACGAATTCGCGCATTTTGTACGAGTGATTCAATTTTCGCGAATCAAAGTCAGCGAACTTGTGACCAGAAGAGTGTAGAAAAGTAGAAAAAGGTCATCTGCGTACGGTACACAGTGTCTGGACGCGAATTCGCGCATTTTGTACGAGTGATTCAGATTTTCGCGAATCAAAGTCCGCGAACTTGTGACCAGAAGAGTGTAGAAAAGTAGAAAAAGGTCATCTGCGTACGGTACACAGTGTCTGGACGCGAATTCGCGCATTTTGTAC
>JAEUYN010001399.1:0-26783 GCA_018257835.1 Euura lappo | reverse complement strand
GCCATGTCCCCTACCTGACCTTTGAATGGGTTAGCTTTCCGATCGTAGGTGATCTTCGACCTTTCTTTAGCTTCTATCAAGTTTTTCCTCGCTAGATCGTTCATTTCTCGCATTCTTAAAGTCAGATCACTCAGATAAGAGTTGTAAGTAGCTTCCTTCTTCCTTTCGGGGAACGAGGTGGGGCAACGTGCTAATCTTCCGAATACTAGTTCGTAAGGGGTAAAGTTGGTAGCCTCGTGCACGGACGTGTTATAGGGAAATATAGCAAATGGTACTATTTGATCCCAATCGTCAAATTCTTGAAGATAATGTTTAACATACTCGGTCAACACTATATGGCTTCGTTCTAGGGCGCCGTTTGATTGTGGTCTGTAACTTGACGTTGTAATGTGCTTGATTTTGAATAACCGTACCAATTCTCTAAATACTTTATTTACAAAACTAGTGCCTCTGTCGGTTAATACGACTCGCGGGGCTCCGAATTGCAAAATCAAGGATTTAGCTAAAGCGTGTGCTATTGTTACCGCTTTGATGTCCGGTACTGGTACTGCTAAACAGTATTTTGTCAGATTATCTTGCATGGTTAAAATATGCTTGTTGTTGCTAGGTGTAGTGGGAAGTGGTCCTACACTATCGAGGGATATCTTCTCGAACGGTTCTGATGGCGTATCTGTTATCTGCATAGGTTCGCGAGTTTTTATGCGAACTAGCTTTTGATCTTGACAACTGCTACACTGGCGGATAAAAGATGTTATATCATCTCGCATTTTTGGCCAGTAGAATCGTTCGCGAGTCCTACGATAAGTTTTGGTAATTCCTTTGTGTCCTCCTATCATACTACAGTGCATTTCTGCAATGATGTCTGATCGGATTTCCTCAGGGGGTATTTCTGTTACACCGTTACAGACTGTAATTTTGATGTCACTATCTTCGAAAACTTCTTTCAAAATTTCTAGCCAATTTTGTTCTGCTAATTCGTCTGTGAAATCTCCTGATTTTGAGATTCTGAAATTTTTTATGTCTAAATGTTCCTGTTACCGCCCCGACTATCGGTCTACAGTCGGCAGTGACGTAGCAACGGTTCTAGGCCAGGGGGTGCGTCGGGCCCCTCCGGGTATCACCGCTCTCTCTCTCCCCCTCGCTCTCTCTCTCTCTCTTTCCTTCTCATCATCATCACGTTCGACGTTCAAGGGGGAATCGTTCACCCCCACCCCTATCGTTCTATAGGGGGCAGCGACTCCTCTACCTACGATCCGCTGACGAGATGACCACCTCCCCTATCGTTCTATAGGGGGCAGCGACTCCTCTACCTACGATCCGCTGACGAGATGACCACCTCCCCTATCGTTCTATAGGGGGCAGCGACTCCCCTACCTACGATCCGCGGTGAGAGGCCCCCGCTCTGAGTCCCAGGGTAGCGCCCCGTGCCCGTCCGAGCTCCGTCCTCGCCGAGATCCGTCGTACGACTGACTTCCTTACCGTCTCCCCCCGGCTGCCGCCCCGTCCGACCCACTCGGTTCACCCGGCGCTAGACCCCCCTTTGTTCTCGTCGGCTGACGGCCCACCTGTACCTTACCCGGGCGTCACACCTACATCGCACTTATCGATAAGGGCTCGGCGAATAATTTTCAACACATAAACATGACACAGTTATAGCTAACTTTTATTCAATTTGCAGATACGAAATAATTCCAACCCAGCTTCCATATGAACCCTGGGCTACGGGCAAATAAACCAAAAATGAGAACCAAAATATTATGTTGATCTGAAGCCTTTCCAGTCAGCTACACACTCCCCCCCGTACGAGGAGCGCCTCCTCCGCGTACTTAATCTTGCCGTATCCCCAGCCTCACGAGTTTGACGACCGGTCGCTCGAGGCGTCCCCGAGCGGTACGCACCTCCGCGACTCGCACGCGGTCATCCGGTCCCTGGAACGTCCTCTCTACCACACCCCTTAGCCAGGAGTTCCGTGGCATCCTCTCGTCCGCTATGATGACCAGGTCCCCCTCGCGCAACGACTCCGTATCCTCGTTCCATTTTTGACGGGGCTGCAAGGTGGGCAGGTACTCCTTGACCCATCGTCGCCAAAACTGATCGGCCAGGCTCTGAGAAATTCTCCATTGCTTTCTCGAACACAGATCGCCGGTGTTGAACCTGCCCGGTACAGCACTCCCCGACGATGTTCCGATCAGGAAATGGTTTGGCGTTAAGGCTTCTTGGTCTCGAGGATCGACCGAGACGTGCGTGAGGGGTCGAGAGTTCACGGAGTGTTCCGCTTCAGCCAGGAGAGTTCTCAGCGTTTCTTCTCTAGGAGATTGCTCCTTCAAAGTGGCACCCAACGCCGCTTTCACACATCGCACCAAACGCTCCCAACTCCCTCCCATATGCGGAGCCCCAGGTGGTATGAACTTCCAGTTCGTGCCAGCCGTCGTGGCGTAGCTCTGGATCTCATCTTGATTGAAGTCTTCAATCGCACGACGAAGCTCGTTGTTGGCCCCTTGGAAGTTTGTCCCATTGTCAGACCAAATTTCCGACGGTTGACCTCGACGCGCCGCCATTCGCCTCACCGCCATGATCGCCGAGTCCGTATTCAACGAGTTAACCAGCTCTAGGTGTACGGCTCGAGTGGTTAGACAGGTGAATAAGGCCACCCATCTCTTTTCCCGCCTGCGACCAATCGTCACCGTCACCGGCCCAAAGTAGTCCAGACCACAGAACGTAAACGGCCGTCTGTGGTGCGCCAACCGGGCCTCGGGGAGATCTGCCATCCGTGGTGGTACCGCCTTTGCTCGGCGAACCCGGCACATCTGACACCCACTGATCGCTGAACGTATCGCCCCTCGCAGGTGCACGATCCACCACTTCTGCCGCAATTCGTTGATTACGGTTTCACAACTCGCGTGACCCGCTCTGGCGTGGTAGTGTTGAATGAGCAATCTCGTTACTCTATGATTTCCGTCCAGTATCGCAGGACTCCGGAACTCGGCGGGTACACCCCGGACTCCAGATATCCTCCCCTCAACCCTCAGGACTCCGTATCGATCCAAGGTTGGGGTCAATGTAAGGATGCGACTCTTCTTGGGAATCGGTTGCTGCCGATTCGCTGCCTCCAGTTCTTGAGGGAAGCAGTGCGCTTGCACTTCCTGAACCAGTCGCCTTTCCGCGCGTGCAAGCAACTCGCTTGTCATCCCGGTCTCGCCTCGTTTTAGACACCTATCCGCAAACAGCAGAACCCATGCTGAGCTTCGTAGTAAGCGCGACCACTTCGAGAACCGCTCACTGTCCGGCAACCCGCTTTCCCTGACTTCAACCTGCGCGGCGACGGTCACACTCTTCAATTCCAGTGATACCGACTCACTTAATTCTCGCATCTCATGTCCCGACTTCTCGTTCGGCTGCGCCGGCCAGCTCCCCGCGTGCGATCTGAGAAATGTAGGCCCTCGGTACCACCGGGCTTGCCCATCCAACGCGAACGGCGTATCTCTTGTCGCTTCGTCAGCCGGGTTCTCCCCGGTCGACACCCACTTCCACTCGTCGGCGTTCGTGAGCTCGTCAATCTCTCTCAGCCTGTGGGAGACGAACGCCTGGTAGGATCGGGGATCCGATCGGATCCAACACAACACCGTCCTGGAATCGGACCAAAACGTACGATCGCTCGTGACGTAGTCGTGTTCCTTTTCGATCGTCCTGGCTAGTCTACTGGCTAAGAGCGCAGCTTGCAGCTCCAACCGCGGAACGGACTGAGATCTCACGGGCGCTACCCGACTCTTGCTGGCGACGAACCGCACGTCGGCAGTCCCATCCTCGTAGACAATTCTCCAATACGCCACTGCTGCGTAGGCCTTTTCACTCGCATCGCAGAACGTGTGCAAACCAATCTTCCTCGGGTGCTTACCCGGCACCAAGTAGCACCTCGGCACCACACAATGCTTCACTTTGGGGAGATCTTTCACCCAACTCTGCCATTTGCCAAACTCCGCCCACTCCAACGTATCGTCCCAGGCAATCCCACTCCGCCAAATGTCTTGCAACAGCAACCTCCCTCGGATCGTCAACGGCGCCAACAACCCGAGAGGATCGAACACGGACATAACCACGCTCAGGACGCGCCTCTTCGTCGGTCCCTTGTCATCACTCAAGGTCCCCGCGTCCTTCCCCTTGACCTCAATTTGGAAATCGAACATATCCGAGGCGGTGTTCCACCTCATGCCCAAAGTTCGCTCGTACTGCCCCGTCGCGCCCTCCATGTTTAAATCCACTTCACCCGGGGTACGGTTCCCACTCGGCACATCCAATAACACCGTCGGTCTATTGCTGGTCCATTTGTGCATCTCAAATCCACCGCCTGCGCTAATCTCAGTCACTTGGTCGATCATACTCCGGGCCTCGTCTTCCGAGGTCATGCTATCCAAATAATCGTCCATGTAGAACTTTGTCTTTATAGCCGCCGCTGCTTGCGGCATGCGTTCGCTAAACTCGCTTGCGTTCCGGTTTTTGACGTACAGTGCTGCACACGGAGAAGACTTTACTCCAAAAACCATAGAGTTCATACAGTAAACCCCCGGCTCCACGTTGCGGTCCCGCCCGCGCCACAGAAATCGTTGAGCGTCTCGATCTTTGGGCGTGATGTTCACTCGTAGGAACATATCCTTGATGTCGCTCTTTATTGCCACCGGGTGTTGGCGGAACCGGAATAATACCCCCAGCAGCGAGTTCAGATAGTCTGGCCCGGCGAGTAGCTTGTCATTGAGACACACGCCGTGGGACCTTGCTGCGGCATCAAATACAAGTCGAATTCTACCCGGTTTGCTCGCGCTGCGCACTCCGAAATGTGGCAAATACCATTCCGGTCGTACACCCACGCGGACCTGCCGAACCTTTTCGGCATATCCCCCTGCTATCAACCTGTCCATTTCCGCGTAGTAGAGTTCCGCATAGTCCGGCGCTTTATCCAATTTTTCCTCCAACAATTTCAGCCGTCTCAGCGCGCACTCTTTATTGTTCGGTAACTGCACCTCATCCGATTGCCAGAGCAAGCCTGTCTCCCAGCGGCCACCAGTGCGTTTCGTTGTCGCTTCGAATATTCGCACCGCTCGCCGATCGTTCGCGTTCACGCGGTCGACCTCCGTCACCCCAATTGAATCTATTTGAAACTGCGCCTTAACTAACTCGTGCAGGTGATTGTCTCGTAGCGTATCCCGCTCGAACTCGACCTCGCGGGTCAGGTAGACGTTCTCGTCGTGCTGCTGTCCGCGGCTTGCATTTCCATGCACCACCCACCCCAACGCCGTGCGCGATGCGACCGGCTGATCTCGGCCACGACTCCTAAAGCCCCGCGATACTATCAAATCCCACTGATCTTGACCCACCAGCATTGTCGGCGCTACATTCGTGTAGGAGCCCACAGCCAGGCCCTGAATGTGCGCACAATCGTTCAAGTCCTTTCTCATCAAAGTCTGCCGTGGCAGCGACAAGTCCCTCACGGTGCGCACCCCGTGAAGGTCGTACTCCTGTCGCTCACCGATACCCTGCACTTTAAAACTCACTTTCTCGCTGTCCACGTCCACGACTCCCGTGTTGCCAATTCCTTTCAACGAGAGAATCGCCCGAGGTCCGGTCGCGCCGATCTTTCTCGCCACCCTTGAGTCGATCAATGTCGCCGTCGACCCCTCGTCCAACAGAGCATGGATTCGCAGCTGACCCGCCGGGCCACTTACAAGCACAGGTAATATTTTCAACAACACCAGGCTCGTGTCGTCGGTTCGGAGATTGTTGACGCTTCTCGCGACCGGTTCCCTCGGTTCACTAGCTGCTCGACCGGCGCGCCCCTCTGCCCGCCTCGGTCCCGGCCCTCCCGTCTCTGAGTGCAACAATCGATGGTGAGGACGGCGACACCCGTCGATGTCGCACTTTTTCCCTTTGCATTTCGATCGCTGATGCGTCTCCGACAAGCAAAGAAAACACGCCCGTTTTTCCTTCGCCCACTTCCATCGGTCATCTACCGACCGCGATTCGAAACGCCGACACCTCGTCACCAAATGTCCTGACTCGTGACAGTACCCGCACTTTTCATTTCGCGGCACCCAATCCCATGGCTTTGCCTTCGTGTCCCGTCTCGTTTTCTCACGATCCTTCGCCTCGACACCCGCGCACACGAAATTCGCTCCGGTTTTTGGATTCGACCGTCCTGATTCCCTCGCACGCTTAGATCGGTGATGCGAGTCGCCACCACGACTCGTACTCGCCCTGGCCTGCAGGTTCGTCCCCGCCTTGCACGCCATCTCGGCCTCGGCGTACAAAAACTTGGCCAAAGACACCAGCCGCGGTTCGGCCTCGACCTTGTCGTGGAAATATCGGTTGAAGTGGTAAACCATCGCGCTCGGCATCTTATCCACTATATCCTGCGACAATTCCGGACTGTGCAGATACCCCGTGTGGTTTACAGCTTCCATTGCCGCGACCGCGTTCCGAACTTTGGTCGCGAAAGTCACCAGATCTTGATGCCCAGAGCCGATCCTGGACATTTTCTTTATCTCGCCCACTATCTCCCGTAAAACATCATCGGGATTTCCGAAGCGTAGTTCCAAGGTTTCCATCACCTTCTGCGCGTTGCTCGCCGTCAACATCAGCGACGCAACCGCGTCCTTTGCCTTGCCGTGCAAGCACTCAAACAGGCGGGCCACGTTTTCTTGTTCGGAGTAGCCCACCATTTGCGTCGACAAGTCGAAAGCCCTCTTAAATTTCAGCCATTCGAGACTGTCACCGCTGAAGCTTGGCAGTGACCTCGTGGCCACCAGTCGACTCGCCAGATGTTGCTGCCCTCCGCCAGCCGCCGCGTCGCGCACCGTCCTCAGGGTCTCCGCAAGGACTCGTCCCAACTGTTCTGCCCCGGTGCCAACCCCTGTCTCGGGCGTCGGTTGGTCTCCCCCCGGGTTGTCTCGGGCTCTTGGCCCTTCCGTACGCTCCGCTGGTGGCTCAGTCGCTGCCTCATTTCGAGCTGTCGCTGGACGCCCTGACACATTCACAACCCAATCGCGTACACTGCCCGCTGCGCGACCTCTGCGATCCTTCTCCACCTCCAGCAGCTGGGCCTCGGAGTCGCTCTCCGCTTGCAGACGAGCGGCCAGCCTTTGGTCGATCAGCTCCAGCTCGATTCTTTCCCTCTCCTCCAACGTAGCTTTTTTGACCTTAGCTCTTTGGTCAGCAGCCTCCGCTTCCAACCTCCTTTTACGCACCGACGTCCCGCTCGACGACGCCTTCGATTCACCCGCCACGCTCTGTGCCACCTTTCTCCGCGGCCCCGGGACCGCTTTCGGCTGCTGCCGGGTCCCTGGCTCGGACCGTTGGCTCCCCTCAGTTTCCTCGGACAAGGCTGGCTCCGGCGTATCACCCGGCGCCTCCGGTATCGCCGGATGCGTGTCCCCGCGACCACGCGTTCCCTTGCCGCGTCCCTTTCCCCGCTTCGATACCATGACCGTGGGAGAAGGTCCGTGAAATTCGCTCATACTGCGCGCTAATTTCGTCAACCCGTTCAAACAACGTTAGTGTCACGGTCACACACTTGTTGTCAACTGAGGTCCCTGGCTCGGTTCGCTCAGTCTCGGCCAGACATTCCCCCCCTGCCCCGACCGTTCCCCGGTCTACCCCAAGTCCCGGGTTTCGGCACCAAAATGTTACCGCCCCGACTATCGGTCTACAGTCGGCAGTGACGTAGCAACGGTTCTAGGCCAGGGGGTGCGTCGGGCCCCTCCGGGTATCACCGCTCTCTCTCTCCCCCTCGCTCTCTCTCTCTCTCTTTCCTTCTCATCATCATCACGTTCGACGTTCAAGGGGGAATCGTTCACCCCCACCCCTATCGTTCTATAGGGGGCAGCGACTCCTCTACCTACGATCCGCTGACGAGATGACCACCTCCCCTATCGTTCTATAGGGGGCAGCGACTCCTCTACCTACGATCCGCTGACGAGATGACCACCTCCCCTATCGTTCTATAGGGGGCAGCGACTCCCCTACCTACGATCCGAGGTGAGAGGCCCCCGCTCTGAGTCCCAGGGTAGCGCCCCGTGCCCGTCCGAGCTCCGTCCTCGCCGAGATCCGTCGTACGACTGACTTCCTTACCGTCTCCCCCCGGCTGCCGCCCCGTCCGACCCACTCGGTTCACCCGGCGCTAGACCCCCCTTTGTTCTCGTCGGCTGACGGCCCACCTGTACCTTACCCGGGCGTCACACCTACATCGCACTTATCGATAAGGGCTCGGCGAATAATTTTCAACACATAAACATGACACAGTTATAGCTAACTTTTATTCAATTTGCAGATACGAAATAATTCCAACCCAGCTTCCATATGAACCCTGGGCTACGGGCAAATAAACCAAAAATGAGAACCAAAATATTATGTTGATCTGAAGCCTTTCCAGTCAGCTACAGTTCCAATAAGATTTTTAGGTTTTCCAATCCCAAAACTACATTTCCCAACATAATCTGGTCATAATACTTCTTTTTAACCAGAACGCTGAAGACTTGATGTTTTCCGTATTTTGTTACGAAAACTTGCCCTATTTTTGGCTTTTCTTCGCATTGGTCATCAAAATTTATGATTTCCAAATCAGCTAGCAATTTTGAAATCGGTGTACTGATCTCTGAATCTATTGATGTGAAATGCACGTAATTGTCTCTAACGTAAGTCAAATTTTCTCTAGTCGATGTCACGCTAGTCTTCAAACCTTTTGTCAATTGATTTGATCTTTTATTTTTATGACTCGGGATATCCAAAGGTGCACTTGGTTCTATTTCTGGTAAAACCTCTTCAGTTATTTGAATGAAAGGTGAAGCCTTCTCCGAAACTAACTGCTGCTCCAATCGTCTGGGTGGTTTCACTACCCGTGGTGGATTTACTACCTCATTGTCCTGCCTAACACGTGTTTCTTGACCTCCTATTCCTAGATAGGGGGTGGAAAGTGCTATCGGACGGGGTGCAACTAACGGTGTTGGGAGCCATGCTCTGTGCATCGGCTGACTAATAATTGTTTCATCCGGATTTCTCGGAATGTCGACAGCTGGTGCAGTTCGCACAGATTGCTTCGCGGCCTTGTCTGCTTTCTGCAATAACTTGTTAATTCTATCGTTCAATTCCTCATCTAACGTCTCGTCATTGAACGGGTCTTGTTCTGCTAAAATTTCCCTAGATGTTTCATCTAAGTCCTTATCTACTGATATGGCTCTCGGTAACGCAAATGAATATTCCTCATCGTCGTTGTGTACTATGCTTTTGTCGTGAAGTGATTTGTTAAAACGACCGATAGACTCTCGAATTTCATTGAGTTCCCTTAGGTCGATGGGATTATCCTCACCAGTCTCATGTAAATCTCCAAGGTTTACAGGGGGTCTAAAGGTGAAAACGTTGTCGTCTAACTCTTCACTACTACTGCTATTGTTTTGCTCTTCAATCTCTATACCAATATTTTCGTCGTCTGCCTCTACTTCTGATTCTGTCGGCGTATTGTCACGTTTCTCAGTCGTCTGTGTTTTTGATGTTGAAGCTAAAGGTAAATGTACTGTTGATGTGTCAAAACCTAAATTTGGCAAAATACTTCTGTTTTTACGATAGGCCGGCGGTTCTGAAGAGTCGTCTACAGTCGAGTCTTCGAACGTTCTTTCAGTTATCGGATCCAAAGACGGGTTCACTCCTAACACTAAAGGTTTAGGAATCAACTTCGGCTTTGATCCTTCAGTCGGTCTATCATCACTGGCGTTACTGTCTGAAGTTAATTTTTGACTTTGTTTCGAAAATCCTGGTTTAGGGATTGAACTTGGTTTTCTCGGTTTAGTCAATTTTGGATTTTGTAAACTCGACGGATCTGCTTTGGAACGCGTGCGCAACGCAATTGCACTAACATCTAACTCTGGTAATGTTTTGGATCTATTTCTCTTTTGAATACCTGCAGGTTTGAATTTAGGTATTTCTGAAATCGATCTTGCTAAAGGTCTACGTGTTTTTGTTCCTGTAGCCTGTGCTTGAGCTTGCTCTTCTCGCTCTTTCTGTTTACTAGATTGTCGTGTAATCGGCATTACCTTAATTTCTGTATCTTTATTAGATTTTAGTCTGATGTTGGTAGATACTGTGACTTTAATTCTGGTGTTTTTGAAAATTAAACACAGCATCGCGCGTACTTTACTCCAGGGCAATCTATCCAGACCACAACCAATCGTTGGCATGCTAATCGATTTTACGTTATCTTTCTCCAATTGTTTCCTCAGATTAATCAGAGTCAGATACATATCTTCACACGTTGGTTTACCACTGCGCTGATGTTTGGTCATTAAATGCTAGATATTCCTATCGGGTAGTTCTTGTTTAGCTACTCCGTGCAGTTTTGCTTGTTTCTTGAGTTCTTCAGGTACTCCGTACCTGTTTCTGAATTCTATTGCTATGCCAGCTCCTAGACCAAAGTCTGTAGAAATGGCATGTGCGTAATTGTCGTTCAAATTGAAAAGATCTTTGTGGACCTCTACAACGTCCGGATTTTTTATTTCTTTTGACTCTATTAATTTTAAAAATTTTGAAAAAGTTGGCAATGATTCTACCGAAAGTACTCGCTCTTCATCTGACTCTGATTCACTGTCGGAAGAATCTTCGTCCGAGCTATCGCTATAACTCGAGGAACTCGATGATTGGTCACTTCTAACCGGATTTCTAGACAACGCGTCTGCATTTACGTTGAGTTTTCCAGGTTTGTGTTCGAACTCATACTCGTAATTTCGCGCGAGTTTAAATCTCCAACATTGGAGTCGCTGTCCTGGGTCGTTGACAGAAGTGATCCACTTCAACGGTTCGTGATCACTAACCAGAGCAAATTTTCTTCCGTACAAATACGGTCTAAAATGCAGAACTGCGTATAAAACAGCTAAGCATTCTTTCTCGGTAGTGAAATAATTTTGTTCGGCATCGATTAAAGCTCTTGATAGGTAAGCAACTGGCAAATCGCAGCCATCAACTTCTTGACTCAATACGGCTCCGATCGCGTAATCTGATGCGTCGGTGGTTACCTTAAAAGGTTTAGCAAAGTCTGGAAACTGTAAGATTGGTCCCGTGCATAAGGTGCTTTCGCAATAATCTAAAACTCTTGCGTTGTTCTTTACCCCAAACGAATTTAGCGTTCTTTTTCAATAATCTCGTTAGGGCTCTAGCCTTACGCGCAAAATTTTTGATGAACCTACGGTAATATCCGACCAGTCCCAAGAATTGTCGCACGTTTTTGGATGTTTTAGGACGGGGAAATTTTCTCACAGCTCTGACCTTTTTGGGATCAGGCTTAACTCCGTCGCGACTAATTACATGGCCCAGGTAGGCAACCTCGGTTCGCAAAAATTCGCATTTGTCCGGTTGTAAAGTTAATTCGGCGTCGGCTAAACGAGAAAACAATCGTCGGATTTTATTTTCGTGCTCTTTAAGGTCTTTCGCGTAGACAACAATGTCGTCTAGGTAAACGAAACACTCGGTTCCTTGTAATCCGCGTAACACCTGATCCATTAACCTCTGAAACGTCGCGGGTGCATTTTTAAGCCCTTCAGGCATTCTAAGGTATTCGTAATGCCCGTGTGGTGTTGTAAAAGCGGTTTTCTCTCGATCTCGCGGATCCATTTCGATTTGTTGGAATCCACTGGCTAAATCAAAAGTTGAAAAATACATGGCTCCGCCTAGTTGGTCTAATGTATCGGTGATGTTAGGTAAAGGATACGCGTCTCCGATTGTTTTATCGTTTAATTCACGATAGTCCATAACTATCCGCCACCTCAGGTTCCCTTTGGAATCTGGTTTTTTGGGTACAATCCACACCGGTGAATTATACGGCGATTTTGACGGCGTTATGATATTGTTTTCAATTTTCAAATCAATTTGTCTTTTAATTTCGTCCTTGTGAACAGGAGGGAATCGATATTGTCGCGTGTTAATTGGAACATCGTCTTTAGTTGGAATGCGATGTTTAGTTACCGGTGTGAATTTTAATCTGTCTCCCGGCAAATGAAAAATTTGTGGAAATTCCTCAATCAAGTTTAACACGTGATTTTTCTCCTCTTTGTTCAGATGATCTAAACGTAATTTAGATAATGTTTCTTCAAACCTACCTGTTGTTATTGGTGGTGGTTGTTCTTCGCCAGAATCTGAGTCGTATCCAAGTTCTTCTGCACAATTGTGATACTCAAAAGGTATCAACTCTTGCGGTTCTATTTCTACTTCTCGATCTTTGTCGGAAGTATTTATCGCTAGTACATGGCACGCGCCTGATTTTACTTTAACGGCTGCTTCACCTATGTACAATTGATTACCGCAGGGTATCTGTGGTAAATACCCTTCTTTCAGATTCGGATTTTTAACGTCTATGGCGATAACTTGCCTGGTTCGTGCCTTTATTTTGAAAATACGTTTACTCGGTTTGATGTTAAGTTCAGGGTCTGATTCTTCGCCTTCAAATCTAAGCGGTCTGACTGGTTCAGATTTGGTTACTACCGTGTTGTGATGAAACGAGATTTCGGCTTTTTCTTTTCTTAGGTATTCTTTTCCTAAGATTCCGTCGCATATTATTGGAAAATCTGATCTGACCACGTGGAAGACGTGAGCTTGTCCTTGTAATGTTACTTCCGCGCTACCTAATGTCTCTAATTGATCGGCAGTTATTCCTGATATTAAAATGGAGTTTTTTACAAATACTCGCACGTCTGGGTCTAAGGATTTTGCTTTTATCAGGTTTATATCCGCTCCGGTATCTACTAAGAAAAATCCGTTTCCCGATTTTAATTCCGGTGACTTGATCTTTATGACTGGCGCTTTTCTATCTCCTCCGCACGATAGGACTCGTCGTCCGTCGCTGCGAATCTTACCGTCGCTTGACGCTCTGCCGTCGCATGGCCCGTCGGTGCGTCTACTCGTCGGGTCGACTTGGAGTTTAAAGTCTCGCTAGTCTTAGAATTGTAAGGGGATGGGGATCGAGATCGCGCTCCCTGTTCGATTCGTTTCCAATTCCCTCGATCGTTCGATGGATTTGGATCAAACAGTCCTCGATCTGGATTGTTAGATTTTGGTGTGAACCTAGGCGAGCCCGGCCGGTGTCTAAGACCAGATGTCGCAAGTTTTTCTAATAACCTGTCAAATTCACTTTCCTCCTCGGTAATATTAGGTGTTGATTGGCTTCCGATTTTCGTTCGGTTTCGATACTGACAACAAGGGCACGGCCCATGGCGCCATAAGCAATGATTCTGATAGCGCGATGTGTTTCTCGGTCTCCGATAATTCCGTCCCTCATTAACTCTTCCATTGACACTGCCGATTTTAACGCGTCTTTTAGGCACGTTGGCTTATCTGCAACTACGAGCCTCGCTAGATCGCTAGGTAAAGCTCGGATAAATGCTCGTAACGCACTGTCATGGACCAATTTTAACATCTGTTCCGAATCTGCTCCGAATTTTTCCCGTAAACTAATCCGCGCCGAACCGAGTAAGATTTTCAACCGATCATAAAAATCTTGGACCGAATCGTCCCTTTTCATTCGGCTATTTGCGATCTCACGTTGGTAATAGTCATGGTTCTTGTTTGACGCGAATCTATATTTTAAATGTCGAATCAGGTCGTCTACCGTCGTAAACGTTTCTTCGTAGGTGCTGTCGCGCGCTGCACCCTTAAGTTTAGTTAGTATTCCTCTAATGAACGTAGATTCGCATTGTTGCGGTATGTCGATCGCAGCATTTCGTACGTCCTGTAAGAAATCTTTCAAGGGGATGTTTTTCCCGTCGAATATAGGAATACCAATTAAGCTGTATTGTAGCGCTTGATTTTCTGCTAATGTAATCGAACCGAAAAGCGTTTGATTGCTGCTTCCGTTCCCATTACTAGCACCACTTCCATTCGCACCGTTATTATCTTCTGGTGGTGGCATGTTTACAACTAATAATAATCTATTACTTAACTAAATACACTACCTAAGTACTCTCTAAGCTGAGCGGTAATGAGAGCACTCACGTATGAATTTATGTACATAAAAAAAAAGTTGGCAATCCTTACAAAATTGAAATAAAACGAAGGACTGAATGGTGAGAATTGTGTGTCTTATAAAAACAAAATAATTTGGAAAATTAAAAAAAAAAAAATTGAAATTAAAAAATTTTAAATAATATTTTTCTTCTCCAATTTGTTTAAACAATTTAAACAACAATAAAATCCCACTTCTGACACCAATTCTCTTGTTACGTGCGGCTGATCCGAGCGTACAAGTTAAATAAATAAATAAATATTCAAATAACTAAATGATGCGCCTCACGCAGCAGATGAATAATTTTAAAAGTGTGAATCTGTCAGGATTTTAATTGATTCACACGATGGGATCCGGTAGTTGTCAAACGTCCTATACAGGCCCGTATTATTTAAACAAATTAATCGTAGGGCTAAATGAATTAACTAAAAGAAAGGTAATTTTGAAAATAAATAAAATGAATGTTTGATTAGGTAAAAGCTCAAATGTATTCTTGAACGATTCAAATGAAATAAGCGATATGCTACTGCTGCACAAATCTTAGCAGTAACAAAGGTGATTATAAACAAAATAAAATATAATATAATGATGCTGTGTTACTGGCGGTCAAACTGTCAGATTATAATTGACACCAATTCTCTAGTTCTCTCAATGTTTAGTTCAATCTTGTAATGAATGTGGTTCTCTAATAATAATCCCTAAATAATAAAACATGCATTACATATAAAAATGGAATGGTATGGTTTCGTAACGAGCGTCGAGACTTAGCTTTCGATGATAGGTAGAGCAATGAGCCACAGGTATAGGTGTATGTATCTGCGGTATGGATGTTGAATACAGGCGGGCTGCTGCAGTTTGAACAAGGCACACGTACCACGAATAACACTGATGAAAATGTGTGTAAGAGTCTCAGTTCAGTCACTACGTCACTTGATTTAGAAAGGAGTTAATAAACAGATTCTAGATGCAAGAGTTATGATCACTGATTCTAATGAATGAAAAATGAAATGAAAAATTAATGTGTCGAATTTGAATGTATTGATTATTTGAGACGTTTTCTAATACCCACTAGATACATTATAAATGAGATGTTTTCTAAATAACCTATAATATCCATATAAATATAAAATCAAAGAGATCTTACTGTAGGACTATGCACTGCAGAGACTATAGTAGAGATCGATGGTATACTGTAGGAGCAGGATACTATAGCATACTGAGAAATTAGAATCAAAACAACACACACACTTAGCTGTGGTATGCGTTAAGATACGCGCACACCGTAGAAGGTTTAGATTCACTGACCGGCCTTCGAAGGACTAGTCAGACTCACGGTATTACAAATATTAGAAATTGAATAAATGAATGTAACCCATGGGAATAATAATAATTGTAATAATGAAAAATAATTGAAACGGTTATGAAGTGTAAAATGTTGAAGAATTTATAAAATAAACGAGTATTTGGAATTGAAGAAGTTCCGCGAAACGCCGTGGCGTGGACACAGCGGCGCTGCGGACACACCACGGTCTGACGTCACAGAACAACGAGACGCGGACACTCCATGGTCCGCGTCGAGCGTATAAAAGGGCGTACGCACAGCATACGGTCTCTTAGTCAGCCAACAGGACGACGGGCATCACCAACCCTCCCAGAGGTACCGGTGAAACCCAACCTCCAAATAGAGACGAGTTTAACTAAATAACTCGAGACTTCAAATCATTAATAATCATATACAGGAAGGCAGGCATTACCTACCCTCTCAGAGGTTCCGGTAAACACCTAATATCCGAAACATGAAGAAATAAATTAAATTCAGAACTTAGAAACATTTCAAATCACAGTAAATAACATTTCACTTCCAAATTTTATACTAAACCTAAAACTGCTTTGTTTGCTTCTACCTGCTTCATCCCAACCTTACCTATTCCAATGAGTAACTATCTACGGGTCTAAGCACCAATCCGGTGGTTACTCATCCTTACATCACAATTAATAAATTAAGTAGCGAATAGGTAATGGATTCGACACCTGCTTCAGTAGCCCTAATGTAAATTCAAATAATTAAATTTGACATACAAAAGTATTGTTACATTTGGCGCCCAACGTGGGGCACGATAAAGTAGGGAGTAGATTCCAGGGAAAATAATCAAAATTAATTGATGACACTAGCGCGTCAGCAAATAGCCGCGATGGAAGCTGAAAAACAAGCAATAATCACGCAAATCCGCGAAGAATTGGGAGTGAAGTTGTTAGAAATTGAAAACGATATAGAAAAGAAACTACAAGAACGTTGCGATAAATGCCGAGAGCAAGCAAAAGCAGATCTCAACATCGCGAATAAATTCCTTAACGATAGATTAGCTAAATCAGAAGCTAGCCTAGAAAAACAAATTATAGAATCACAAAAAATACAAGAGCAAAGAGAGAAAGACTTAAAAACGGAACTAGTAAATAAAAGAGAACTAGAAGCATTGCGGGAGGAACTCAAAGAATTAATCAGAGCACAAGACGTTAGCATTGACGAGGTATTAGCAGTACATGAGAACGAGATCAAAACAATGAAGGAACGCATGCGGGCACAGGCCACCAGAATACAGAAACTCGAAGAGACAGTCACCAGACAAGTAGCGATACAGACACACAACACTTGGGGGTCAAATATCAAAATACCGACATTCGAAGGTAAATCGAGAGAGAAACCTATGAGCTACTTGAGCCAACTGGAAAACTATTGCCAATCACACGCAATGATGGATAGCGAAAAATTAATGCTAGTATCACAAAGCCTGACAGGTATCGCACGCGAGTGGTGGGAAATAACAGAAACCCCGTTGCTAACATTTGAAACATTCAAAGATAAATTCCTAAAAAGATTCTGGAGTGACGAAACCCAGAAGAAGATAAAAAGAAATTTAGAATTTGGTGCGTACCACCAGGACGGAACGTTATCAAGGGTAGAATATGCTATTCTAAAGTACAATTTAGCAAAAGATTTAAAACCGAAAATGACAGAAACTGAAATAATTGAGAGTCTATCAAGACATTACGAAGAGACAATACACAACGCGATAATAACCCGCGGAGTGGATGACTTTGAGGTATTAATAAACTTATTAGAAAAATTCGATAACACAAGAAAGCCAAACCAAGCGTCGCGTCCGACATCCGTTAAGACAGAGCTACAAAAACAAAACACAAGCACTACAGCGGGAGGACGGGACACCAACACATCGCAAAACCGAGCACCGAGCTACGCGACCGAGGGGTGAACCACTCTTGAAGTCCGGTGTACAACAGTGTGTGAAGTCCCAGAAGTCCCGTGAAGTCCCGTGAAGTCCCGTGAAGTCCCTGAAGTCCCTGAAGTCCCGTGAAGTCCCGTGAAGTCCCGTGAAGTCCCGTGAAGTCCCGTGAAGTCCCATGAAGTCCCTTGAAGTCCCGTGAAGTCCCGTGAAGTCCCTGAAGTCCCTGAAGTCCCGTGAAGTCCCTGAAGTCCCGTGAAATCCCGTGAAGTCCCGTGAAGTCCCGTGAAGTCCCGTGAAGTCCCATGAAGTTCCTTGAAGTCCCGTGAAGTCCCTGAAGTCCCAGAAGTCCCGTGAAGTCCCGTGAAGTCCCGTGAAGTCCCGTGAAGTCCCGTGAAGTCCCATGAAGTCCCTTGAAGTCCCGTGAAGTCCCGTGAAGTCCCTGAAGTCCCTGAAGTCCCGTGAAGTCCCTGAAGTCCCGTGAAATCCCGTGAAATCCCGTGAAGTCCCGTGAAGTCCCGTGAAGTCCCGTGAAGTCCCATGAAGTCCCTTGAAGTCCCGTGAAGTCCCTGAAGTCCCTGAAGTCCCGTGAAGTCCCGTGAAGTCCCGTGAAGTCCCTGAAGTCCCGTGAAGTCCCTTAAAGTCCCTGAAGTCCCGTGAAGTCCCGTGAAGTCCCTGAAGTCCCATGAAGTCCCATGAACCTCAAATATCATCATCAAGATGGACATTTTTTAAATCGCTGATTTTTTTTTGTAAAATCACAGGCTCGAAAACACATCGCTTGGTTATAGTCCGATCATGGGATGAAAATGCTAACATTTTTTTTCAATTTTTGATTTTGAGAAAAGAATATTAAAAAAAATCCGAGAAAAAATCTAATCATGTTTTTTTGTAGTAAAAAAAAAAAGAAACTTTGTCTTGGTAAAATTTGATTTTCTTGTTGGTTCAGTTCAAACGACGCGCATACTTATGTCGGTAACGTGGTAAAAACGAGGTGAAAATAAAAATAACACGTTAACTGACATGAGTATGCGCGTCGCTTATTACGATTAATATCCAAGTTTACGAACCTAAACTGCGAAAATATACCTAAACATCGTGCTTTGGGGCAAAATCCTCGGCAAAAACAATAAAGAAAACTTCGTAAAAAATACGAAATTTGATTTTCTTGTTGCTTCAAGAGTCAAATGCCAAAATTGTTCATTTCAAAGAAAATGAGTGAAAAGTAGAGAGTTCTACTATGTAGGTATTTTGACCCCTCTATCTGATCCGTGAAGATTTTTCACGGATTTTGCGGTATAAAGTAAAATGTGGTCGAAATGTGGTATATAATCTCGTATATAATATAAAATGTTCACTCCCAAAAAACACACGGTGGTTGATAATATATGCAGTGTAATCAATGTGTTTCGAACGTGACACGGCCATCTACAGTTGTATTCTACTGAGGATATACGCGTTAATTCCCGGTCTAGTAGAATGTGAATGATATGTGCAGATGAAAAACTTAGTCATAATAATAAATGAATAATACAGTAGAGCGTCGATTATCCGAACGTCAGTTATCCGAAACGTCAATTATCCGAATAGCGATTTGCTTTATCCGAAACGTCAATTATCCGAATGGCGATTTGGTTTATTGGAAAATCGTCGACTTTTTAAAAAATAAACAGATGTAAGAACTCAAATATAGGCGTCATTCAAGTATTACGTAACGCTATTTTTGACCATTTTTGACCCCCCCCCTCCCCCATAGTAACACATAGTAACAGTCGCGCCTCCCCCCCCCAACCCTAAGTGTTACGTTACGCTACCAATTGTTAAGATTATGACAAAGCGCTGGAAATTTTCAAAAAATAGGATCATTTTTCATCGTTATACAATGAAACTGTTTGGCGATGTGGATATATGCTTTTTTTCTCAAGTATTTATTGAAAATAAAAACCGTAACGTAACGTCTGACGATATCCCCCCCTCCCCCCCGTAATAAATGGTCACGTTTTGACCGACCCTCCCTCCCCCCCTTGAGCGTTACGTAATACTTGAATGACGCCATATAAGAATGTTGATTATTTTTTAAAGACATACATATCTAACTTTGTTCTGTATCATTGAATGATACGATGATTACATGTTTTCAGTTCACTAAAATGTACTTGTGATAATAACCTATTGATGTTCATTGTAGTTAAATATATGTATACATATATAAATTTCATCATTTCGAAAGAATCGACGTTTTTTTCGCCCACGGAATATTGCTGTTCGGTTATCCGAAATTTCGATTATCCGAAAGGCACCCGGTCCCAATTGATTCGGATAATCGACGCTCTACTGTATACCAAAATCTCGATTAGGACTATTATCTCGACTATTATTCATTCACTAGAAGGCGTTGTTCCTCATTCGCTCGCTTCGCTCGCTCACTCGGTCGGAAGAGAGCGTTGTTCCTCACTCGCTTCGCTCGCTCGGTTGTCAGTGGTATTTCAAATATTTTGGGAGTGTATACTATCACGCTGTGCAATTGAAATCGGTAGAGGATTGAATAACGATACTGCCCACTTTTAGCGTTTGATTATTAGGTGAAAGACCATGGGGTGTCAATGAATTCATGAATTCTATCGGGAGAATATTACTCATATCAGTATTATCTTCATCTTCACCTGTACGGACACTCATTTATTCTACTCCAATAATTTTTATTTTGGACATTATTTCATTGTTTATGGCAATGACATCCACATTGGTTTCAGCTAATATAACCTTTCCATAATTTGGGGGATCTTGAGGATCGACGCTCTCTCCAAATATTACTCGCACAATTTCAACATTCGAGCAGAATTTCGTGTAAATGCATACAACTCCGTTGTGATGTTTAAAAGAATCGCCAAATACACCATCCACAACCCGCAGAAGCCAGTGTTGCGAATCTGTTTGTCCATCAGAGGCGCCAAGGTTGCCCTTCAATGACAAGTATACGGATTGATTCCATAGGCTGCGTATTTTCACACACGCCTCTGAAATTTGTGTTCTACTTCCACGGCTAACTGGTAAAATTTGCCGAGAATCCCCAGAAATTATGACTATTTTACCACCGAATGGTTCGTTACATTCGTATACATCTCTAAACATAAGGTAAACAGCCTCCAGTGCGTACTAAGAGGCCATTATCATTTCATCCTAGATCCTGACTTTCGCATCTCGAATGTGCAACCCTTGTGCAGAATTCGATTTAATATTGCACGTTAAGCATCCATTTAATTGTAACGGCAGCTTGTGAGTAGAGTGTGCAGTTCTTCCTCCTTTCAATAAATTCGCTGCGATTCCAGTCCATGCTACAGGCAACACTATCAGACCCATACTTCCCGATGAAGTTATGATATAAATACGTGAATAACTTTTTCCGCTGTCACCCGGACCATCCAAATAAATGCACTTATCAGATCCTTCGCAACGTACAGCACGCATAACTGCGTCATATACAATACGTTGATCTTTCGTTGAACTATTAACTAATGTTCCCACTATCTGTTCGATAGCAGTGATGTTTTCGTCATTGTCTGTGACACACGTAAATATGTAACCTTCTGTTAAGTCTAGTGAATTGAACTTTTGCAACGTGAATCTACGAAATACGAGTATTTCATTGATCACCCGCAAGGCCTATTCGTTTGTTTCATTGTATTCATTTTGATCGACCAACTCGTATTTGTATTTTTATTGCGCATGCTTGAAAAAGTTTCTTGTTTCGTCGTGCGGAGCGTGTATATTCTGGCACTTTTCTGACGTTTACGTCGTCAATGGCAACGTAACACGCCGGACCTGCGCACTTCGTTTTGCGCAGATCCAGCGTGCACAACAAGATTCTTGTCGCGCACGGCGTGCAAACAAGAAACTTTTTCATGCATTTGTAATAAAAAATACTGTTAACTGTACTATTTTCAAACGATGCGCGTGCATTAATTGACATGTCGAAAACACATATGCATATACGCAAACAGCCTACACATCTCTTTCGGAAATTTGATACACGATCCTTCATCTCAACAGTTGTCTCATTCTTCGTCACCAGTGACTAACTTTCGCGCTACAGTTGCCCCAAAAAGGATGAGTATATCGTACCTTCGTCAGTTCGCCAATCATATGATTGTGATCCCCGAAGACGTAATAACAACGATCTCAAATAATAACGCTCTGCTTTTTTTTGGGAATCACGAAATACATTCTGCTCAGTACAGCTTTCGCATAAATTCCTTTCATTTTGTCCACTCCGTGTTATTCTTATTAAACATACAATGATTTGGAATTTCGCAGTACAAATACTAACGTGCTTCCACGTTGGTCTTGTTGAGATTTAGCCACGCAAGCAACGTTCGTTGTTTATAAGCATAACAGATAATATCAGTCAAGTGACGAAACATCGTGTTTCAAAGCCGTTATGACGAATTGTTCATTATAATATCCAGAAATATTAGTAAAGTCACGAAACATCGGAATATATAGCAGACATGACAAATCGTTGATAATGATATTGATAATAACCGGGAAGGCAACGAAAAGTTGAAATGTATAATAGACATGACGAATTATTGATATAATTAATAAATAATTACTACCTACTACCTACTACCCGCCATACCCGAGTGGGTATGTCCCCAGAAGCTACTTAAAGCTTGTGCGGGGCGAGGGAGGGGATGGTTAGTGATCATCATTATACGTCTGCAGCCGTCTTAAGGCGTTCTATAGAAACGACCGCATTCGCACGAGGGGCACGGGAAACTGCAGAAAACCCGCCCGGGTGTAGCCGACCTCAGGAAACGATACCCACAATAAACTCGCTGCAGGCTGCCGGTTTTCGGCGTGACGACTGAAAAACGGCGTGGCCTGACTGACGACGAGTAGTGGGATCGAACCCTCGATCTCCCGCTCCGTAGTCGCACACGCTGGTCGTGCGGCTACCACGGTCGGCATAAATATAATATCAACAAATATAAATATTGATAATAACCGGGTAGGCAACGAAAAGTTGAAATGTATAGCAAACATGACGAATTGTTGATAATAATATTGATAAAAACCAGGAAGGTGACGAAAATTTGACATATATAGCAGACGTGACGGTTTGTTGATAATAACATTGATAATAAGCGGGAAGGAAACGAAAAGTCGAAATGAATACCAGACATGACAAATTGTTGATAATGATATTGATAATAACCGGGAAGGCAACGAAAAGTTGAAATGTTTAATAGACATGACGAATTGTTGATATAAATATTGATAATAACCGGGTAGGCAACGAAAAGTTGAAATGTGTAGCAGACATGACGAATTGTTAATAATAATATCGAAAAATCCCAGTAAAGAAATGAAACATCGGGATTCATAGCCGGCATGGCGAATTGTTTGTAATCATATTAAAAATTGTCAGTCAAGTAACGAAACATCAGCATTTGTAGTAGGCATGTCGAATTGTTTATAATAATATCGAAAAATATCAGTCAAGTAACGAAACATCGGCATTTATAGCCGGCATGTCGAATTGTTTATAATAATATCGAAAAATATCAGTCAAGTAAGGAAACATCGGGATTTATAGCCGGCATGTCGAATTGTTTATAATATCGAAAAATATCAGTCAAGTAACGAAACGTAGGAATTTATAGCCGGCATGTCGAATTGTTTATAATAATATCGAAAAATATCAGTCAAGTTACGAAACATCGGGATTTATAGCTGGCGTGTCGAATTGTTTATAATAATATCGAAAAATATCAGTCAAGTAATGAAACATCGAGATTTATAGCCGGCATGTCGAATTGTTCATATTAATATCGAAAAATATCAGTCGAGTAACGAAACATCGGGATTTATAGCTGGCGTGTCGAATTGTTTATAATAATATCGAAAAATATCAGTCAAGTAAGGAAACATAGGAATTAATAGCCGGCATGTCGAATTGTTTATAATAATATCGGAAAATATCATTCAAGTAACGCAACACAGGGATTTATAGCCGGCATGTCGAATTGTTTATAATAATTTCGGAAAATATCAGTCAACTAACGAAACATCGAGATTTATAGCCGGCATGTCGAATTGTTTATAATATTATCGAAAAATATCAGTCAAGTAACGAAACATAGGAATTTATAGCCGGCATGTCGAATTGTTTATAATAATATCGAAAAATATCAGTCGAGTAACGAAACATAGGAATTTATAGCCGGCATGTCGAATTGTTTATAATAATATCGAAAAATATCAGTCAAGTAACGAAACACAGGGATTTATGCCGGCATATCGAATTGTTTATAATAATTTCGGAAAATATCAGTCAAGTAACAAAACATCGAGATTTATAGCCGGCATGTCGAATTGTTTATAATAATATCGAAAAATATCAGTCAAGTAACGGAACATAGGAATTTATAGCCGGCATGTCGAATTGTTTATAATAATATCGAAAAATATCAGTCAAGTAACGAAACATCGGGATTTATAACCGGCATGTTGAATTGTTTATAATAATATCGAAAAATATTAGTCAAGTAACGAAACATAGGAATTAATAGCCGGCATGTCGAATTGTTTATAATAATATCGAAAAATATCAGTCAAGTAACGAAACGTAGGAATTTATAGCCGGCATGTCGAATTGTTTATAATATTATCGAAAAATATCAGTCAAGTTACGAAACATCGGGATTTATAGCTGGCGTGTCGAATTGTTGATAATAATATCGAAAAATATCAGTCAAGTAATGAAACATCGAGATTTATAGCCGGCATGTCGAATTGTTTATAATAATATCGGAAAATATCAGTCGAGTAACGAAACACAGGGATTTATAACCGGCTTGTCGAATTGTTTATAATCATATCGAAAAAGATCAATACAACGAAAACATCGGGATCATAGCTGAAAACATCTGTTTGAGAATAATATCGAAAATATCAGTCATAACGAACAGGAGAATTCATAGCTGCATGGTTTGAACAGCTTATAATAATATCGAGTATTATCAGCTGTTGCAAAACATCGTGATCATAGCTGACAGCTCGAACTGCCAATAATATCGGCAACATCACCTGGTGCGAATGAACAGGAATTTATAGCTGGCGTGTCGAATTGTTTATAATAATATCGAAAAATATCAATCAAGTAACGAAACACAGGGATTTATAGCCGGCGTGTCGGATTGTTTATAATAATTTCGGAAAATATCAGTCAAGTAACGAATTTATATCTGTTTTGACGATTTTTATCAGACAAATCGGATAATAGTTATGGTAATGATCGTAATGATAATGATAATAATAAGAATGATAACAATAATAATAAAAATAATAAATAATAATGTAATACAGTATTTATATAAAGATTCACTGATGATAATAATAATGATATAATGATCCGTATTCCACAAAATCCGAGCCGAACATACTAACATCCGAACATCCGGTTTCGTACTTTACTGTTATATATGACTGTTGATAATAATATCTGAAAATATCAAATAAGCTACGGAAACATCAGACTTATGAAGGCGTGTGTTTGAGGTCTTGTTGGCCAATATCGAAAATATCATCGGCAACGAAGATGTAGGAATATGCAGTCGGCGCGGCTAATTGTTTATAATAATATCGAAAAATATCAATCAAGTAACGAAACACAGGGATTTATAGCCGGCGTGTCGGATTGTTTATAATAATTTCGGAAAATATCAGTCAAGTAACGAATTTATATCTGTTTTGACGATTTTTATCAGACAAATCGGATAATAGTTATGGTAATGATCGTAATGATAATGATAATAATAAGAATGATAACAATAATAATAAAAATAATAAATAATAATGTAATACAGTATTTATATAAAGATTCACTGATGATAATAATAATGATATAATGATCCGTATTCCACAAAATCCGAGCCGAACATACTAACATCCGAACATCCGGTTTCGTACTTTACTGTTATATATGTCAGAATTGTTTAAATCCCGTGGAATCCCGTACGACGGAAAGAAGGCTGGACATGCAAACTTTGTGCCTCTGTCAGCGGAACAGCAAGCTAACTTTGTGCCTCTGCTGGTATGGAGAGACATGCAAACTTTGGGCCTCTGTCGGTGGAACAGCAGGCTCGCTGTAAGCGTCTGCTTTGATATAAAGCCGTGAATTTAAACAATGAGTGATTCTGGTACGACTTCTGTACCTCCATGTGTGAGCTCAGTCGAGGGCTGGCAATATGTTACCGTTGGCCGAATTGTTGACATGAATGGCATTTCAAGGCCGTCGATGTAAGTGTTGAAGGTGGTTAATGAGCTAATCGCTGCTCTCTCTGAAGGTTCCGATGCGAATATGACAGGAGATCTTTTCCTATTTTGCCTTGGCTGAATATCGCTCCAAGATCGTACTCGGAAGCGTCTCTCGTTAAAATGAAAGGTTTGCAGAAATTTGGGTATCGGAAAATTTCTTGAAGATACTACTCCGTAAAGACAGTCGCGTGAGATTTCGGATGCTAGCTGGTGTTCGAAAGTCCAAATGAACAGCGTGTTTTCTCTCATTTTTTTTTTCGTTTCCATACGTTGCTCAGGCAATTCGCGATTTCGGTCGTGCTACAGATGAAGAGTGTGATTTTCGCTTGATCAAGGGGTTTGTTCCTTGTCCCTTGATTTCTTTCGTATGTACTGTTCACTTTCTGTATTGCTTGATGTGTGGAGACATCACATTTGAGATGTACACGTGGTTTGCTAAATGTGTATGATCTAGTTTGTCGCAAGGTAGATGGAATTAGTGCGTCCAGCTGCTAGGTCTACAACTGCTTCCTTTCGACTTCTTGTTTCTTTGTCTCCAACGAAAAGAGAAAGTTTATTGTAAATATCCTGAAAATCGAATTGAATAATATCTGTTTGGGCACAGAAAGACTGAAGGTTCAAGGGCTGGCTCATCATGGGCAGCCTAGATCAGGTTGCACCCTCTCTGTTGTAGCATTTGAATCTTAAGCTCTTCTTTAGGATTACTAGGCGTTGAAATTCATGACCAGGAGCCGTTTCTAGAGGATCGTCCTGCGTGTCAATTTTTCTTTTGTCAATTATGAATGCGTGACGACTTCGTGATTGGATATGTGATGTTTGTCCTTGAGTTCGTAGACTTCTGCTGAAGTCATCGCTGGTCTCTTTGTCTCAACAGATGTTCGTTTGGTGTTAATGGTTGTCACGTATGCGAGTTCGTGGCGGTTCGCGACTAGGGATTTCGCTGAAATGGCACCCTCGCCTAGCTTTTGGTTACTGGCTCTGATCGGTGTAGCTTCAGTGATTCCGACTGGAGCTGATATGATGTTTTTGCCAAAGTTTTTTGGTTTCTGGATTGGCTTCGAAAGGAATAATCACGTTTTCGTTGTACATTCATACAGAAGTATTGTATTGAAAGTTACATCTGTTTGGTTGAAGGAGGGTTGTGCACAAGGTGCAATTTTGTTGGTTAATCACTGATCAGAATACTTGCAATT